>JAZHYW010026490.1:0-110531 GCA_037355805.1 Ixodes ricinus | reverse complement strand
GTGCTGTTCCTCTGAGTGCGAGCTACTATTTTTGGCGCTTAGGCGCGACACGACAATTACGATAAAACAGCGCGATAAAATACGACAAACACAGGGAAGAGTACACAGAAAGATCACTGTCTGTGTACTATATCCTGTGTTTTGTGATCTTTTAATCGCGCTGTTTTTTCGTAATCAAAAACTAGGTCCATCGGTCACTTGGCGTGATGACCAATTGTGCCACTAAACAGCAATATCATAAAGTAATGAAAAAGAATGGATCAAATAACAAAAAATACCACTTTCAAGATAAGAATACATATTTTCATTTTTATTATATTGCTAACTATGATGAATTAACAACTGCGTTAATTAACTTCCGTGAACACAATTACTCTAAAGTAGAATTTGTTTTCTTCATCCGTTTGAACATTCAAGGACACTGATGTAAGTCTTCAACAAAAAAGTGAAACACACTTAAATAAGTGCACTGGCGTGCGAGTTCTTCAAATCTTCAGTTCTTCGGGAATAGAAAAAAAAACAAAGAACGGAATAGCTCACTGCTTGTAGTCGACGCTGATCCGAGCAGCACTGCGAAGGCGCCGAGGATGATCAAGAAGTAGTTCTTCATACTGCTGTTCTACTTCGTGCTCAGAGTTTTCAGGAGCCATATACTAAACAACAGGTCGATGTGGTTTTTGTGCAGGGTGATACTGCTATTTAAAATATTTATTCGTGTCAAGTGATACGTCCTGTGTAGTAGTAGTGAATCACCAAACGGCCCATCGTTCACACATGTGCCTTCCGTTGACGTGCGTACTGTCCTCCCACGCGCCGCACTGGGTCGTCCGCATTCCCGCTCAGCGTTTATTTTTGGAATCCCTTCCTTTCATAACATTTCTGCCACGGATGTTGCAGCCTTGTCATATACAAACCACGCTTGTGACGTTAAAACAGAAAGAGCCTTCATTTCGAACGAAAAACAAAGTAATCATTTTTCACATGCCGTCAGAGTCCTAGGTCTCCCTTTTCTGTCGTCTGATTATGCTTTTAGTTTTTTAGTTCTATTTTAACGTACAAACAAGGTTACTAGCTGTTTAAAGTGCCGGGGTACAGTTTGAATAGGTTCGCAAAGAATTCGGAACGGTTTGGCTCGCACATTTGAATTGTGGAACACATAGTCGAAATTTATGTTAAATGGAACGCGACATTCAGTGCTTCCAGGCGATATTTTGCATACAGCCGTTGATGTAACAATATCAATGATTCATGAAGCAATCGGCTTTGCCTTGCTTGCCTGTAACGCTCTCTGCCGGAACCATGATTATTTGAATGTCTGAGTAATTAATGCCTTATGGACTTCTTCAACAGAAATCAGTCACATTTAACACTCCCTCGTTGTGGAAACTTTATTTAAGAATTGTATTTATGTGTTATATTATCATATTATCTATTAATTATTTTCAAGTCATCTTATGCAACCAATCTTGTAACTTTTTGTTTCTAAATAAAGCGCTGTATGAGGTATCCAGTAAGCGCTGTAAACATTTTAAATGTGACAGATAACTTAAACGCCTCCAATATTTGCTGCGAAAATTACCATTAAAACTAAAACTAAAGTGCACGCAAGAACCTAGATATCATCTTAGATTTTACGTTTATCTGCTGTTGGATTCTGTAAAACAATTAGTGCTCTGAAACGTGCTTATTTTGTGAATGAAAACTTGATTTTGCCTTTATCCTGCACATCGTCGGTTTCTATCAATTCTTCAATAGTATATTAATTAAATCATATTAAGACCTAGAACATATTTTAATCAAACTTTTGAGGCCAGGCGAATATTTGTTTTACTTGCATTATCTAATGTAGACGTTTCATCACTTTTTTATAATACTGATAAATACGTAGAGCACAGAATCCGTCGTATGCGCTTGCGGGAGTTACGGTTCATTAGAGATGTTTAGAATACGGAACCCCGACAATTTATGTGCCCTTAGCAACTTGAGAAATCCCACTAGGTACAGGAGAGGTAAATATAAAAATATCGGGTATACATTTGGCACCAAGTTTATGCAGGCTATCCAGTGTGTTAATATCGACATCTTGATGCGGATACCACACTACATTAGCGTATTCCAGAATGGGTCTGATGAGTTTCGCTAACGTCATTTATTTTATTTAGCTAAGTATAGAAAGTGTAAAACGGCCAGAGTGGAAGAGTTCTCCCCCTGAAGCATTTTTATAATGCCATCTATATGATGGTTTAAGTCAATGTTGTACACGTTCCTCTAAAACAGGAACCAAAGCTGGCCCCACGATAAATCTTGAACTTAGAGCGATTTCTCGTTACAAGCTCCAGTGGTTCGAAAAAAAAACACGTTCCTGTTACCTTTCTGAGTAAAAAACGGGTCATTTGATGGGCGTTACATGTGCCTACTGAATAAAATATAATGTAAAGTAAATAAATCGATAATACAAATACACGTCGAACTACGTGTCGATTCACTACGATTACATTTGTTCCAGTTTTTTTCTTCGAATATCTGTTAATGCCTTCACCATCCCTCGAAGTCAGAGGCTGAAATGGACGCTAATAATATTTCTAAGTACCTACTAAGTTTAGGTAAAAATTCAGATGAGCAGAAAAAACTTGGTTCTTTATTCGCTACCCTTCAAAACGTGACGAGTTCCAGTTCCGGTTCCACCTCTGCAAAATGGAACGGCGGCCTTCCTCCTTCCCCACCAAGGGGAACACGTGGCAGGAACGTAGTTCCTTGGAACTCCGTTCGTACACTGACGCCAGAGAACGAATCGCGTATCACAAAATGGGGACATATCACGCGTAGCTTTTGCTACGCGACAAAGAGACGCTCGAGCGTCTCTCTCTCTCTCTCTCGCGTACAGCAATAATGCGGAACGTAAGTTGGTCTGCTTCTTGAACAGGGGTTGTGACAGGCACGTAGCCAGATGGGGGGGGGCCCATGGAACCTGCACCCCCCCCCTTCCCGAAATCTTCCATTTTGCTGGGACCTCCTCTCCCCTCTCCCCCTCATAGAGCATTTTGTCATGGGCGCCCCCCCCCCCCCCCGAAACAAAATCCTGGCTACGTGCCTGGGTTGCGATGATGTCAGAACACCAAACTTTTATTGGCAGATTGAAAATAAAAAAAAAACTAGTGGGTAAACCTCGAGCTCTCTCGCATTGAGGTCTACCCCCCACCCTTTCGATCAGAGCCAATCAGTGCTCGGCGTTGTTCTGACGTCACCGCAACCCCTGCAAAAGAAGCAGACGAACTTACGCTCCGCATAGGCATCGTGTCTTCTTTTTTTCTTAAGCCAGGGTCACGTTGTAATATATATATATATATATATATATATATATATATATATATATATATATATATATATATATATATATATATATATATATGCAACGACATTCCTCCCACATTCCGCTCGTTGGTGAAAGATATTAACCACTTTCTGCAGGAGATCACCTTATTGGACATTCCCGACAATTCCTTCCTTAGTTACTCTTGATAAGGCTTCGCTCTATACAAACATACCTCACAAGGACGGTATCTATCGCGGCAGTGGTTGAAGTGTATGAACGAACTAAGGGCAAACTTGACATAGACGAAGATGTCATTTTGACACTAATTAAACTGGTCTCCGAATACAACCACTTTGAATTTGAGAACAAGCACTATCTACAGATCAATGGAGCCACCATGGGGACATAAATGGTTCCCGATTCCGCGAACATATACATGGCAGAACTGGAAACCAACTTTCTCTCCTAACTCCCTATTGGACCGTTGTTTCGCAAACGCTACATCGACGACATATTTATGATTTTGACTGGTACTGAGGACAAACCATTAGAATTCATCGTCGCCTTTAATTCCGCTCACCTCTCGATAAAATTCACCCATTGTGTATCACTGGGCTGTATAACTTGCTAGGAGTTACTGTCGAAATCAAAGACAACAGCAACGAAGCTTTATAGGAAACCAACTGATAGAGAGCAGTACCTCCACTTTAACAGTTGCCACTCTAGGCACTGCAAGACGAGTTTGCCTTATTCTCAAGCATACCGAATTAAACGGATTTGCTCGAACAGTGACGATTTCGAACCAAATGCAATGGAACTGAAACGCGTACCGACACAGCAGAGGTATCGGACAAACGTAATTGACGATGCCGTAAGCAGGGCCTGTGACTTGAACAGTACAGATATGGTCAACGAGCGAAAAGAACTTACAACAGAAAACAGGCAGTCTAACCTCATCATGACGTATGCAAATAATCTTCCGAAAATCAACAACATACTTTGCAAAAATTAAAATATGTTATCACAGAGTGAACGCCTGAAAGAAATATGTCCCGCCGCACCTCCCGTAGTCTACCTTCGCGGGAGGAATTTCAAAGACGAACTAGTCAAATCAAAAACAACAATTCCCGAAAGCATAGGCTGCCGACCGTGCCAAAACCTAGGAGCAAAGTGTGAAAAGCACATGTCAGAAACGACGATCGCCAAAAGCACACACTCAAACTTTACGTGGAACATAACAGGCAGCTATGACTGCAGCACTCTGAACGTTGTTTACCTGCTTCACTGCGATGTCTGTAGCAGGCAGTACAACATTGGACAAACGGATCTGGCATTTAGGTTGCGCTTTAATATTCATAAAAGTCACGCCACTGCGATTCCCGACCTTCCACTCTCAAAACACCTAAACCTGCCCGTGCACACCATTGAGCACATTTCTCCTATTATTTTGGAATCCGGTTTTCGCACGACAATTGAAAGCGAACAAAAGGAATTATATCTTCTTCACAAGTTTAATACTTTGAAGAAGGGCATAAATGAAAGCCCCGGGAGAGTATTTAGTGCACAGCTAGCCCCGTCCTGTTTGCACAACACTCTCCCCTCCGTCTTTCTAACTCTGCTGAAACACGACCCTTACCTCGAAGTGTTAAAAATTGTTGTTAACTCATTCAACAAAAACAAATATACAAAAGAAATATTTTGGGAACGCTTTGAAGCAGGTATAGACGGTGTTTTCCCAAGACTTCTCGTTTCGCACAAACACTGGTATCTTCTGATAGCGAACCCTGAGAGATGCGGGATTTCGATGTTTCGGAGTAACGGTGAAAATGATCCCCTCCAGGACCTCCACAAAGGTTCCGACAACTGGACTGCCCCCTCGCGGCCCTGAACAACTTTATCTGCCTGTGTTTGCGCTGTACTACTATTTTCAAACGGCGATCTGTGTTGTATTATTGCTTATACATGTTCTTCCTTTTCTCGCCCTTTTTTTTTGCGAATGGGGGAGAGAGTGGGTTGTTAGGTTTATAAACCATCTCGAACTGTAGATGTTTTACCTGATGAAAGGCGGACCCCGCTCGAAATGTCGTAATAAACGTTGTTGTAGTAGTTTCCCAGCAGAACACTCGTTTTACTTATATGTATATACGAGTATATAAACATATGCAGGGTGTTTCACGAAAAGTGGACAAATTCGATATTGCGAAAACTACGCGTCGCAACAAAGAAAGGCTTCTGTCGTTTTGTTAATATTTTTGTGCAGCACAGAATCATCAGGAAAACGTGGTATGGTAGATGACACAATAGTTCGAAGATCATTTATATCGATAAGAAAAAGAAGGGGCCCGATAACCGCACCATGTCGCGACTCCAGAGGTCACGTCAGTAGTGGAGGATCAGAAGTCCTCAGTTACGGTGAATTGTTGTCAAAGGGTTAAAAAATTACGGATCAAGGAAAATGTTAACGAATCCAAGTTAAGATCGGAGAGTTTGGATATTAGACGAGAGTGGGGAACGCTATCAAATGCTTTTGAGAAATCTAAGAAAATAGTGTCGGTTTGAGAGCCAGAGTCTATATTAGTTTGAACGTTATGGGTGAACTCGAGTAACTGCGCCTTACACGAGTACCCTTTGCGAAATCCATACTGACATTTATAGAAAAAGTTGTTATTTTCAAGATGACACACGGAATGGGAGAATACTATGTTCTCTAACAATTTTGATACCACACCAGTTAAGGATATGGGGCCGTAGTGAGTTACAGACGATTTTGAGCCAGATTTAAAAAAAAAAACAGAAACGATCTTCCAAAGTTTGAAGTCAGCGGAATAAAACAGGATGACTATGGTTGTTAAAACAATAGGCACAAGATGTCGGATGATATGGCATTGGTGCTTTTAAAGATTTTTGAGCATAAGTTGTCGGCACCAGATGACGTAGAAATATCAAGGATGTTTATAAGTTTATTGATGACAAGACTTGTGATTACAATGGGCGACATGTATGAATAATCAAGATCAGCAGCCGATGTAATGATGGATTAGTCTTCCCTAGTAAATATCGATGTGGAGAATTTGTTAAACACTGTAGGACAGAGGGCATCGGGCATTGGTTTTCCCGTTCATCTGATAAGGTTAATGATGAATCAGATTGCTGTGGTGATATTACTTTCCAAAATTGTTTGGGATTATGTGTCAGAAGAGAGGGCAAGTAGCAAGCCAAGTACTTTTGCTTTGCTAGCGAAATGAAAGAATTGTATTCCTTTTCACATTCGGCATAATTTACCCATGCCATAGGAGCATTGGAATATTGGGCGAGACGAAAAAGTATATTTTTTTGTTAATGTTCTAGCGTTTTGTTAAACCATGGTTGATTACTGTTGGAGTGAATGTAAACTAGTAGAACAAAATTATCAATGCGTTCAGATAGTTTAGATTTAAAAAGGTGCTAATTTTTTTCGTCTGTTCAGTATGAAATCCATCAACGTAATATTGATTTAAGAGGGAAAGAGCATTGTTTATTGAAACAAAGTTGGCGTTATTAAAATTGCGGATTATCGTATTCGTAACTTTTTTTTCTGTATGAACGTTGACGTCAATGTTTATTAATTTGCGTTCACTGAACCCGCAATGAAAAGATACGGATGTAGCGGACTCTGACATAGACGTAAGGACTAAATCCAAAATGTTACCTCCTCGTGTGGGATTATTATTTATTTGTACAAGGTCGAATTTTGAACAGGCGTCCACGAAGTTACTTTTGTATCGATAAGTATGGTCCAATCTATTAGCAGTACGTTAAATTCACCAAATAAAAATACATTTGCATTTGGCAAGTCTTTGCGTATAGAATAAATTGATCATAGGAAATGTTAGTGAACTTAAAACTACTGTCAGGAGTACAATAACAAACCCCAGGATGTTTTTTTTTTGGAACGCAAAATAAAGATCGACGGCGGCAATCAATAATCGTCCAATACAGGATGTCAAGCCTCGTGTCATCTTTCTGGGGATGTGTTATCATTGCCTAAACTAATAATGCCCAATGAATGCGAAGCAGTATTACGGAAGGGGCACCTTCATTTTATTTCAACTCCATTCCGGAAAATTAGATTTTCCGACAATACTATTCCTTTCAACTCCTATAGGAATGAAGACACTTGGCCCATTCCCACTCCTGGAATGGCCGATCTCTACCATTCTATTCCGTTAAATTGTAAACGTGATAAAATGCCTCTTGACAACCACATTGAGTTACCAAGAAAAGCAGCATAATTAAGGCTAACGTTATCAAACGCAGAAAGACCTGCAGAAGTATGCAAAATTCTTCCCAAAAGCGCTCCTTCAACTTAAGCCCGATTCACGTGAATGTGATTTTATTAACGATTTCGCACCTGCAACATTACTCATGCGGCAAAAAAAAAGAAAATGAAAAACGAGGTGAAAGCTGGATGCCTAATGTCGAAGCTGCAGAATCGCAAACAAAATCGCACCCTCTGAATTGGGCTTCAGCCAAGCGCTTCGTGACACATGGCGTCCCTGCAGACATCGATCCTGCGATCAAGCGTAAAAGGCTCGCAACAGATATCAGAAATTTAAACCACCCATTTTTTTTCGCCAACGGATTGTATACCCCCCATATATACATGGTTAGCGTGTTGTTGGTTTTATAAGGCCTTAAAAATTTATAGTTCATGCGTGGCCCAAGAGGAAGCTATCTTGCTCGCTGCTTCAAATACTTGCACAACAGCACCGCTAGTACGCTCTCAGAAGCGATGCCGCATACCTGCTCCAAATCTCCATGCACAGCTGCAAGCGCACAAGACCGCTGACAAAATGCAATGGCGATGGTGCCAGCACGAAAGAATGTAGAACCATATTACAGAACCTGCCTTAAAATTTATACTTTAACGTTTGCTGTACGATTCTCGCAGTTTTTTATGTTCAACTATTTATTTGTTTTACACGCGAGCACCAGAATATCTGCTGGGTTAAAACAACAGCTACATGCTAATTGTGCATCGTTACAACAGCCGATTGGCCACGTCTCGCAGTGCCAGGAACGACACTTTGTTCCTCTACAAATTTTCAGTTTTGGTTGCTTTACTGTGGGCGCGCCACTGCAACCTCGAAAAAGCACGAGCCGGCCAGGAAGTCAAGGCGTCATGCAGTAATCAAAAGCGCAATGATGCTGTTTTCAGACTTTGACCGTGCGATAGCTTTGGGCCAGCAGACCGTTTGCCCTAGCTGTAGATCAGATTTGTACTCTACTCATTACAAGTAATCAAATTACTTGCAATCAGTTACTTTTTGAAGTAATTTTGTAATCATTTGATTAGACTTATTAGGAAGTAAGCGCAAGTGTAATTCGATTACTTTTGGAAGTACTATAATTACTTGGAAAAGTTACTATTTTTTCAGTCCCCTTTCTAATGGTGCCCTTTGGTTGTAAGTATCCTACCAAGGAACGCTCGAACCAACTTTAATGGATTAAGAGGATAAGTAGTTCATTATTCGATGATTCTAATCCAATATTGGACAATGAGAAAGACCCATTTCCAAGCCGGCATAAAACTGCCGTTCTGAAAATCTGAAGGAGTCGTAGACGTAACTGGTAACGCCAGATACCTTTCGTATCAAGTAATAGACTAATCTAAATGAATACTTTTTAAGAAAGAGCAAATGTAATTGTAATCGACTACCCTTTTAGACTAACGTGTACAAGAATTTTGAAGCTCGACGCAGCTCATATAAGAACCGAGCCACATTCCATTCCCACTCCGTTCCGAGCATAAGGCATCTTACTCTATTCCTATTCCATTCCTCCCAGCGCTGCCGCCATTCCGTCACTATTCCATTCCGGGGTCGCGAAATACCGGAATGACTTCGGAATCATTCTTACTGCGGAGTGGTAACTGCGCAACACATATGGGAAGTGACCTCGCACATTTGATCTGGCCGTCTGTGTTGGCGTGACTTTTAACGCTCTGTTATATACTCGGCCGTTGAGCGCAGCGTAGCGCAGCGTAGCGCAGAACGTGTGTCTGCATTGGACGGCGAGCAGGAACTCGATATCTGCGACCAATCACTATGCGCGTGCTCTGTGCCACACCGCGTTTGCTATGCCATAGCCTCCTGTATACTGACAAAGCCTGGCAGATCGCCACGAGAAGCGGCCGCCGAATTGAAAAAGGTGGAGCGACAGACAACGAATGAGAGAAGACCCACGTAATTGGCGCCACGCTGCGGCGAAACGCCAAAACACACTTCTCCCGAGCGAACAAGTGTGTTTCGGGTCCTCGCCGCTGCAAAAGCAATGCGCTGACATCCAGGTTCCCCGAGAAATGGCTCTTTGATGCTCTGTGCTGCCAGATCCTCGCGCTCCAAATCTGCGACCGGGCGCTCTATGGCTCCGTCGTCAAACTGCCAGGCTTTGTGAGTATAGAGGAGGCTATGACTATTCTCAACGTCGGAGCATAACAGACCCTATATTTTCCCCGACAGCCTCAGAAACGTAGGAGTGGGGCTTATTGTGTTCGTACTTTTTGCTTCACGGTCCTTTCTTCGGCACTCTTACCGGGTAGTGACGCAACCTCAATGGTTGCGATAATAAGACGCTTGGTAATCGCTATTTCCACGATGTTTAGCCTGTCACGGACTATGCGACTCCAATCCGACGTATGGTGAAACCAAGTATAGTTCCGCACTTGGGCGAAATACGTGGCGTGCTCTTGAGACTTGATCATGCTACTCAATGAAACAGCAGAACAGTAATTTCGCAAAGAGAAAGCGGGTCCTGTCAAACAGCAGTAGGGTAATTTTAATATATTCCGTTTTCAACGTGCTTGGGAAGGCTAAGCGAATTGAAGATGATCTCAAATTGACAAGAATTCGGTGTATTGCGTCATTATAGGTGCGTCGCAAAACGGATATAAAATATGCTCGTAATTTGTGATGTGCTGCTCATCCTCTGAAAGCACCATTACCCAAATTCGCAATATGGCAGTAATTTAGTGATTAATCTCTCATGTAGGAAAAATCTGATTTTTAGCGGTGATTCAGCGTTTTTCTTACAGAGAGAGAGACGGAGAGAACGAGAGAATAAATGGTATTTTAGAGCGCAGCTTTTTGGCGCCCGTTTCCGGCTTGAGTGGCGTCGCCGTCGCCATCGCCATCGCCATTGCCGTCGCCATCGCCGTCAGCGTCGCCGTCGGCGTCGCCGTCGGCGTCGCGGTCGGCATAACCGCGCGGTGCATTATGAGTAAATTTCCCGCTTAATTTAGCGGAAAATTTTGCCCGCTAAATTTAGCGGAAAAATTTCCCCGCTAAACTTAGCAGAAAAATCTCCCGCTAGATCTAGCAGAAAATTTCTCGCTAAATTTAGCGAAAAAATTTCCCGCTAAATTTAGCGAAAACAATTTCCCCACTAAATCTAGTGGAAAAATTTCCCGCTAAATCTGACGGAGAAATTTCCCCGCTAAATTTAGCAGAAGAAATTTCCCCGCTAAATTTAGCGGAATATTTTTCCTTAAAAGGGAGGCGAGCAGGTGAGGAGGAGGGGCATAGCTCCCTCTCCGTACCTTCCCCTCCTCCTCCTCAAGAGCTGCGCTCTAATTCCGCGTTACAGGGAGTTGTAAACGGCTTTATTTTTCACAAAAAAAATATCCTATCTTGACACGTGCTGAAGCGATAGTGCGGTTTACTTCGTTGTTTTAAAAGATTGACACATTTTTATAAATTTATTTATCGAGTTATTTTTTCAGTTAAATATTTATGAAACTATCTTCCCACCATTTTTTCCGCGCGTGTTTGACAGATTAATAGCATTCTAAAGCTGTACTAAAGTACCAGCTTTTAGGCTTCTGCATTCTGGTAAGCTTTTTTATACTGTGGCAACATTCTGTCCTTGCAGTGCTTGGGAAACTCTGCACAGATATGTGATGCTGGTCAACCTGTAGATGTAAGTCCAAGGACTTAGTCCAAGGACAAGCACATGTGCAGGAAATAGCGCTACCTGACGTCGACCAGACGACAGAGAAAAGCCAACTTCATTGGCACCCGGATGTTTGTGTGTTTTGATCGTTCGTCCTACCTCCTCTCTGGAGGGGGGGAATATCTGTAGAGACTGGACGCACCGATAAGCGAGTCCAGTCCTGGCTCTGGCAAAAGAGAAAAAGACGCGCGCGCTAGCTATACGCTCACCCGCTCACGAAGATCAGTTCCTGACGAGTACACCACTGAAATAGAACGTTGTTTGGAACGCCCGTCTCCTGCCTGTTTCTTTCACCACAAAAGAAAACGCTCGCTTTTATTCCTGAAATTACACCGCAACAAAGAGATTGCTTGGTCATTGGCTTTGTTTGCGAGTATACTTGTGTCCAACAAGTGGCAGTAAGTGCGTGTAAAGTGAAAAACATTCCAAATGAATGTAGTTGCACTGCCCCTTTACGAATGCAATATTACTAGGCGCGTCCAAAATGTAAGGCCCGTTCTGATATAAGAAGTTCATGAAATACTGTTTTCAAAATGCTTTATTTTCCGTAAGCTCTGCGTAAATAAATTGAATATACATCGACGTCATTTCGTTTGTTAATAATGCATTTTCATGTGGTGTATTTCTATACCCTGCTCAGAGAAGGCTACCACATGAGTCGTGTGCCAACATCTTTGGCATCCAGGGCGTGAGATAATTTCTGTCACTAAAGTATTTTACGTAACAGTTGCGTGAAGTATACTTATTTATAAACTAATGACATGTGCTGCAAAACGAGAAGTGAGAAAGTGTGCCTTTAACATAATGTTGTTATTTGCTCCCTCCACCAGATTTTTCATGACCAAAGAAACCCTTACTCGAGTAATAGCCGCACTATTTATGAACAAGGCCCTTGCTTCTACTTTCCCGCAAAGCACATATACAGCCAATCATCGCGTTGCGCATAAATAACATACCGAATAACCAGATCGAGAACACGATTCTCCATACAAATGCAATCTTCACAGATGCTATCTTCGCGCGAAAACGTTATCTCTGTCCTGTAAACCGCTGGAGTCATGCTGTCGATCGCTGTGATTGGGAATCCGCGTGCTCCGCGGAAAAGCGAACCCTCAGGTTTTTTCGTAAACAATGCGGCTATTTCTCGAGTAAATGGGAGAACACAACCGCGCGCGACTGAGAAGTGAATAACCCGTCCGGATTCATGCGAGAGCAGAATGTAATTTCCTAATTCGCTTCGCATTGTCAACAGCCCCAAGAGCTTTATCTTAAGATTAAAAAGGAAGGATTCTGTTCCTCCCGCAGTGTTGGAAAGGGCGAATCCATTGGTGTTGAAGGAAGGAAGACAGGACGCTTGTTTGTTCTTTTGCGACATTCGATTATGCTCTTTTTACCGCAATTTAAATTTTTTCCCCTAGCAGCTATAAAAGACTTTTGCCATACACCGGCATCTTTTTTCTTTACTATTCACACACGTCGTTCAACTGAAATTGTGTAGTTTATGTGGAAACTACGTCCTAAATGAAAAACTTTTGATTCGCGACGAAGCGCATTGTTAAGTTAAGATACAGAGATAACCGAAAGATTAGCTTTGCTAAAGAAATGTTAATAACCGGATAAACCATTTTCTTAATCATTTATGTGTTTATTTAATGTGCTTCTTAGTAAGGATAACGAAATCAATCATTGGCCACTGACGTCGAAAAAGCTCACGCCGCTTTTGAGTCGAAAATATCGTCTGCTATTTGGTGCCGGCTCTCGGCGCCGTATGCTCGCTCGTTGGCGGCAGTTGGCGTCGCGACCGCTTGCGCCATCACTTGTCTCCCGTAACAAATGGCGCCCTATTGTTTGAAGACCATGGCTTCGCTGCCTGTCCATCAGAGTTAACACTTTTTATTTTTTTAAACTTTTTCTCAGGTAGTTTCGCTCTTTGCAAATTGTATAGAAGAAATGCAGCACCTGCGGGCAACGCTGCACAGAATTGTAGCGTGATAGGTTAAGAAACCGATTTTCGCGGTCGATTTAAAGACCCTGGCCACTATTTGGGACACCCTGTAGGTCACATGATATTCCCGGTTGCCAGGCGCTAAAATAGTTGATTGCCAGATCCATTTGAGTGGGAGACTGGTTGGCTTGCGGCTGAGCAGCAACCAATGGGCTCATCGACGAGAGAATCCAGGCTGAGTTGTCTTCTCCAGGACAGTTGAAGAGTGCGAGGCTGGTAAGTAGGGCCACCGAGAGGGTAGCTGCTAGGAGTACCTGTATCAGACGAATTGAGTGCATGACAGTTCCAGTGGCAATGCCGTGCCTAAGCTTGAACTTCTTGCATATTATGGTAAGTTTAAAGAACATGATTGGGATAAGCTTATTTATTGTGATAAGCTTGAACATTTTGTATACTGTGATAAACCAGGGATTATACATGGTTATGTCGTTGGTCATACGCATCTGAATTCACCCAAAGCAATTCATAGCTAAAGATAACAAATCATAGCGCAGGCGAAATTCACTCATGACACAGTCAGTGCCCCTCGAGTTTTTTTTCTTCTAAACATGATAAAAACAGGTTAAGTGTTTTATTGTACATTTATCGATTTCATTACACAAATATCGTAATGGCTCGACTCAAACATCGTTGTTTGTATGACAACAGTGCGGACATGTGGTAATTTCTCTGAATGGTTCATTTAAAAGTCAAAACAATATTAGCCTGTTAAAAAAACTATTGGAAAAGCATAAATACTAAAACGGTAGCCTTGGTGCACGCGCGAAAACCCCGCTGCGTATCTGCGCGAGCAGGGCATGGGCTGCTGCCTGCCTTAGTATGTGGACTACAATTATGGCGGCGTCAAACAGGGGTGGAACGCTTGTTTGCATCGGTCTAAAGACTTTTTCTGTTTCATGTCGTTCTCAGTCACGTGGGTTCCGACTCTGGTGTCCCTATTGAAAAACCGGCCAATGGTCCCAGCTTCAAGCTGGGTTATTGCTAACATGCCCAACGGCATGGTGGTTGATCTGGTCATACTGGTCATGATGGTTTGATCACAATTTACCCGCAGATGTGCTGGTTGATCTGGTCCCAACTGGGCTGGGTTATTACTAGCATACTGATTTGGCATAGTGGTCATGCTAAATCAACTGGTCATGCTGGTGGACTTATCCGGTTTTAACCTAAGTTCAATAATACAAGATAAAGAAGCCAGCTCTTCTACAAAAGCCAACTCGGCATCAATTTATTATTTTCGTACTTGCGGCCGCCTCTCACATGAGCTCCAGATGCTACATATCCTCGGCGCTGAGACAGTACTAACAAAACGCACAGACAGTGGTTCTCGGTGCAAAGCCGACAATGTTAATAAACCAGTGCTTATCTTTCAACACAAAAATACTAGACACACATAAAAACAGTCAATAGCAAAATAAAATACTACACGGATCAGAGAAGCGAACCTGGGTCCCGCCAGTAATGGGGGCGAGGCGGCAACTTGCGTGGTCGGCAGAGGCGAGAAAAATCCGTGTGTGGTGGCATTAGCGATACTCCTCGGCACCACCGTCATTCACGAACACACAAACGTTCGAAGACACAGTGACGCCACAGTCAGGACGTCCGACATCTTTCCGCACAGAACAGGCTACCGCTCTGTCTCCTCAAAACCCACTTCGCTTGCACAGTTGTTCAAGTAGTCTCCAAACAACACGCCGTCCTTCGAAAATCTGCTGACGTGACGCTTCTCAAATTTTCCGCTCCTACCACTCTCTCTCTCTCCCTCTTTTCCTGCACACAAGGGCAGCTTGCAGCGCGCGCGGCGCGCCGGTCGTCTACCAAAAACGAGAGGACAAGAACAGGACGGGGCCTCGTTCCAGCCTAAGCCGACCTTGGCGCGCGCGCTTTCCAATATCTGGATGGCTATCTCTAGCCGACCTTGAGGGAAATTGCGCGCTCCCAGCAAGACCAGCTTGACCACCACGATTGTGGTTCGACCAGATTCACCAGCTTGTCTCCCACCGCGGCCAGCTTGTCTCAGCTTGACCACATTCACTATATGAAAAACCAGTTTGACCAGTTAGGACCAGACTGACAAAGCCCCCACCAGTCCAGATCTAAAACAGATTCTGGATTGGAGCCATGCTGGTTTTTACTTAAACCAGACTGACCAGATTAAATTCTAGCTTGCCCAGTTTAAACCAGCTTGATTAACAGTTAAACCAGTTTGACTACATTAGCCAGATTGACCAGCTTAGTTACCAGCACGGCCAGTTTGATTTTCATGCTGGTTTTTTCGCGTAGGGTGCGAGGCGACAAAAGATATTAAATCATTTCAACCTCGAGTATGCAGGAAAATATACGTGATGCAAAACAAGAATGCGTGACAATCACGCATTTTCCGTAAACACCTTCGAGCGTCGTCGAGAAATCAAAACAATGTTTTACCGCATACCAGAAGTGACAATATTCAAGATGACTTCGCTCTTGTGGAAAAGGTGTATAGGAGTATTCAATGGCGGCCATATCTGTGTGAGCAAAAATAAATTTCTCCGATTGGCCTAATAATATGATTGCAAATCAATTGTTCAAATAAAAACATTTGGATACGAAATAGTTTTTACCCTTTGGATTAAATTTATTTAAAGGACCTCCTTCGCGCCAGTAAGGTAAAGAGTAAAATGTTTTCAAGTTTACGTGGTAGCATAGGGTTAGAATATCAGTTTAATAAACACGTGGAAAACGAGGGTTTACATTCTTTGCTTCGTCCTTCTTTTTATTTGCGCTTACCCGTGGAGACCTCCTCGTCACACTTCCGCTGACTGTTCCATTTACCAAATAGAACGAATCATTTTCGCTCGCGTTCGGCAGTGAGCTTCATAACCAGTTTCACAGAAGCAATTAGTCAAAACTTAATTTACTATCTCACGTATCTGCGAAACTTTTAAGGTCTGTTTAGTGGTTTCTAGAAACATACTGTGGATCGTCGCAAAAAAAAAAAACATATTACAGTGCAACATCCGTTTCGTGGCAAACCTTGATACAGTGCATCAATGCCACGAGTTATGTGTACATTCATTTTAAAGCTTCCTGTGGGGAACGAAAAAATCCTTGATTGTCAAGCTGATGCCAAGGTGAGCGCCCGACGTTAGTATATGGCGCAGCCTAATACAAAGACCTTCACCGCACGTGGAAAAGTCGAAATGAGTTTTTAACAGCTGGGTCAAGTGGAGGCAAACAGAACAATTATCTTTAAATTTCAAGCTCGGTCGCAAGCCGAATGTCACTCTATCTGTTTTCTTTCTGCTTTTTTTATGTCAATTGGGATCCAATGTTTAAAGGGGTATAAATGTAGTGATGATTTATCTGTGGCTAGCAGATACTGCAAGAATCGTTCAGAGCAACATGAAGTACGCAATTAGTGTCATCGTCGTCGTATTTTCTGCCGTATTTAATCCGGTCTCCGCTGCCGACTGTAAGTATGGGATTGACAGTTTCGTAACCTTTTTTAAATTCTACTTTTAAGCATTGTTATGTAGGAAATATAGATGGTTGACGCTCATTAATTTTACATATTCTATATAAATTTCACTGAAGAAATTTCAAAGAAAATAATGAACATTACGTACTTCTACAGTGCAGTAAAAGAATGCAGCAAAAAAGTAAAAAAAAGATAGCCGGTTTAATGAACATTACGTATTTCTCACAATCACTCATTTTTACTTTACAGCCTCCTGTATTAATTTCACCCTGTCAAATGTTCTGGGACTCGGAGACGTAAGTTATGGAGGTTTAAATCTGGAATCGTAGACTTTTAAACGACGAACGTAATGTATCTAGTGTTTCGCTTGTATGAAACTACACCTTTTGTGCGATAATGTTAAAACATTAAATCCACAGGAATGTGTTCATCGCAGTTTTTAGACCATTTTCAATCTTATTGGCACCGTAAAACCGTCTAGGAGCGCAGCATACACCTATTTATGTAATCAAGATCAAACCTAAAAAAAAAAGAAAACATTTACTAGTACTATACAGGTGTCCCTAAACAAATCAGTACCCGAACGCTCATTCTTTCCCGAAATATAGCGCAAGGAATCAGAACCTGGTGCAGTTTCATAACTAACCGTTATCTTATCCGGAAAATATACTTGATTTTCTGAAATTATCGGTGGAAAACTTGCGGCCGACGGAGTTAACGTATAACTGGAGCTAAACGGCACCATTCACCCAAAACAGGGAAACACAGGGCCGAATTTCTCATGAAACGTTTGAGAAATCCCATACAGCTTTTAAATGAGATGAGGGTTACATCTGAAACATGGTCATCCGGTTTGGACCACTAGCGCTAATATTTTGGCGGAGAATGAGTGCTCGGCGATGCGTAGCCTATTTTTTGGCAGCGAAACTATCCCTGCAAATATATTCGTAAAAAGAACAAGTTCATTGTGGAATGAACGTGGACACTTTAAAGTTTATCCTTGTCGTTTTATGCAAGAGTTTAAGGTGAAAAATATTATCAGCAACTCATTTGTTTTGAGATTCCTTTGAACATACGTGAGAGATCTAGTCCTACAAAATCATTTAATAGAGTAAATTGACGTGGAGAAAATCACATACAGCTGCTGAATTAGGTAAGGGTTACATCTGAAACATTGGCATCAGGTTGGCACCACTAGAGCTAAATTTTGGCAGAGAATGAGTGTTCGGCGAGGCCTAGCTTAGTTTTGGCAGCGAAAAAGGTCTCTGTAAATATCCCGGTAAAAAGGAGAAGTTCATTGTGGAATGAACACGGACACTGTAAAGTTCATCCTTGTCGTTTTATGTAAGAGTATATGGCTGAAAAAAATTATCGGCAACTAATTTGTTTTGCAATTCCTCTAAACATACGTGAAAAGATTTAGTCCTACAAAATCATTTAATTGAGTAAATTGATGTGAAAAATGGAAAGGTGCAAGCGAGCTGGACTAGAATAACGAAAATAATCAGTGGAGAAGGGGGACAAGAGAAACAGACTGTCTTGTGTTTGTCCTTTCTCCCCATTGTTTTCCTTCTCCAGGGATTATTATCGTTAAATAGATGTGTCTTCTTGCTGACAGCCCCTCGGGAAATCTCGCTCGAGCTCTGGTCTTTCCCACGGGACCCAGTCACCCTTTGCACTCGTCGTCTTCTCATTGTCTGCAACAGATTGCCCTCTCCTAGTGATGTAGACCGCGGAGGGCGTAGCCCACGTGACGGGGCGCCGGTGACGCGTAGGAGTGAAGAGGGAAGTGTCAATGCAGATCTTTGATCTGCATTGACCTTTGATTCATTTTCGACTTACTATAGGTAATTTATCTTGGCAGTTCATTCTTCCACGATGCCATAACATATACGGGGAAAGACTAATTCAATTTCGTGGCACAAAAAAACATAAAACTCCCTTCCTAATGATGAAAATTCGAAAATTCGAAACAAAAACGAGCTGGACATTTTTGTCCAGCTCGCTTACACCTTTGCATTTAATTACATTATAATCGATTCCTAATGATCTTCGATGTTCACATAATTTTAGTCATTCTCGAAAACACTACCTTCTGCTTTCTCAAATCACCTTCACCCTCATAACCATCCTCTTGGTATAATAAAATTTGTATTGCTCCTATGATTATATAAGATTGTTGTACATTTTGTTTGTAGTATTTTCGCATAGACTCTTACTAACCCGTGTTGCTCATCGTACGCCACGGACGCCTGGTTTTAATGAACTCAAACGAGCCAATCGGAAATGGGTCCATCTGCTTCACCATTGAAATAAATTTGTACCTTGATGGAAATAAACGGAATCGAAATTGAAATTGGCCTTTGATTGGAGTTCAAGGAGAAAGAAGGGTAGTAGTGTGCACCAATTGGTGGAATCTTCCTCTGTTTTGAGTGATGCCTTAAGAGATCTATGGAATCTATCAACCACGTCGTTGCCTATGGGGTATTAGGACGTCGTGTGAATGTGATGGGTACCGAGGAGCTGTGTGAGAGAACGAAATAGGGATGACTCCAACTGTAGTCCTCTGTCAGTTTTTTACGCTAGACTGTACACGAACCATCCGTTAATAAAAACCCTGGTGATGGCTTTGGCTCTGGTATCGGGAATAGGGTATGCTGCCGGTCGGCGTGTAAATCGGTGGATGCAAGTAAGTATATATAGGTATTACCACTTGATGGAGGTAAGCAACCGACGACATCTATGCGAACGTCATCAAAACATGTGGTAGTGGAAATTTTCGAAAAGGCGTCGATGTGTGTCGGATTAATTCTTGATTTTTTTTTGCAATCTATGCATGTTCGTGTTTATTCTCTGACGTCCTTATTAATGCCATGCCAAAGAAAACGTTGGGTGGCAGGGCGTAGTGCCGCACGTATTCCGGGGTGCGAATCTAAACTCTAAAGCACGTTCATTCATTTTTGTCCTATTTTATATTTGGTAGTGCCTGGGTGCCTCTGGTGACCTGTGTACAGAAAATGAGGTAAGTATTTTATAATGTCTCGATTAATTTACGCGAACCCAGCCAGCACGCCAGGAAAACGCTTAACTTGGTCGAAGTTTGACAATGTTATGTGCCGAACCATAAGTCCGAGCGTCGGGTGGGCTGGGATCGAACTGATGGTTAAACGGATTATAGAAATTAATGCTTACATTTTGTGTAGTAAACAATAGGGGAACAAAAAAAAATGTTTATTTTTGCATGCAGGATGGAGCACTGAATTTCGTCGGAAAATTGACCGAGGTGAGATTTCCAATTATTTCCCGCTGTACATAGTATCCCTGCTTAAAATAAGTACCCACTTTTATACAGCTAGCCATTGTTCACAAAAGATGTTCTCCACAAGTTTGTACTGCTAATGCGCATAAACTAATTTTCGCTGTCGAGTCTAGCATATGCGGTTGCTACTTCCGAACGCCAGCGTAAGCGAATTTAAATTTCATAAGGGACATAAATTCAGATAGGAATTGCATATAATAGAAACACTTGTAAGGCGAGTTGCTGGGCAGTTGTGTTGCATACGTGAGACGTTTAAGGATCACGTGACATCAGGTCACATGACGTAAATGTCCCTGATAATTTTAGCGGGAAACTCAATTGCTGTGTAGGTCACGGGATGTTCATTTCGGTGGAAGAGGCCCTCGCAGAAAAAAAAGCGTTTGCGCCAGGCGGGAATCAAACCCATACCATTTGGATTATGGAGCGAACGTCTTCCCGGCATGACTCGTCACTTTTTTGTTTTTACTGTATTTTGACAAAGAAGAACTAAATTCACCTTAACGTTAAACGAGCGTCCATTCCGATTTGATCGGGGCCTCGCGTTTAAAAATGTTTTAGATGTATTTGTCTTTCAACCGCAGATCTTCACTTTGGCACTCTAGAACGTAGTTCGTGAATTTCAACAAGGTGTCTTACAGACTCGCCAAAATATTCAGGAACTGGTCTTTCAAATCCACTTTCAAGTCTCTGGTAATCCTCACCGCGTCTGTGCACGCACTTGGCGCTATTCACCGCACGGAACACCCATTCAACTGGCTATGGGACTGATCCCACTGGGACGAGAGGCCGAGAACCGAACCCTCCGTAGGCTGCTCCGTGGAGCCATGGAACGCCTCCATGTTTTCCACTCAAATAAGTAGACAAATAAACGCGCGACTCCTTGAATTGGTTGGCGACACGCGCCACCTAACGGACAGCGCTTAAACTAAAAAGAAAAGAAACCAACTGTTCTTTTTTTGAGCGCCTCGCCAGATATCCACGTATGTACACAAACCACACCACGCTTCACACGTGCGCGACATACAGACACCACAGCATTTTATACATGGACGCGTTCACAAACAGCACAGGGTACAACATGAGATATGGACACTCGGCATTTCTATACGCACTACTAGTCGACACCACCAGCTTATATACTGCTGTAAATTCTGTGACCGATTAGGATGGTGACCACTGTCATATTTTGCATAAATGCAAAAAGACTGTGCAAGATTTACCCGTATATAATATTTTCCTCTACTGCCCTCAGGAAAGGGCTCGTATCTCTAATGTAATCAATTGCAAAAGTGAACTGCAGGTTATAAATAAATTTGAATAGTCGCTACACGTCACGTTTTGATCAGTTTCGTTTTCTCGCTAGCCTACAGTTCAAGTATACAGAAGCCTGTTTAATTAATTGTATTAATTATCGAAACCAATTTCTGTTACAGCTTTCTGAACACGCTGATGCATTTTCTTTTCTCTTTTTACATATCCGAATGACTTCAGCGGCGGTTGAGTAAAAGTTGAGCACACTGAGCACGCACACGTGATTCTAGCGAAGCCCGTCCGCCGGTCCTCCCCGAAGCGTTGTTTCAGTTTTCTTCTTTTCGCTACAATTGTTTCTGCTCAAGCTTCCAATCTTCCAACCACGTCGGACGGTCTGTCGCCGGGGCGCGGTTGGTTAGCGCTCGCGCCGCTGCGTGTGCCGTCTCGTTGTGGTTGTCATCGCGTTCCGACGCGTCGCTCGCGTGCGCCGGGAACCACTTGATTCTCACTTTTATGTCTTGCTGTTTGACCGCTCGCAATACTGGCTCGGTCTCCCGGCAGATTTGGCTTTTGGTGAACTTTCGCACCGCCTGTCTCGAGTCACTCAGTACCGTGTGGCAGTCTGCGTCGGCGATGGCCAGGGCGATGGCAACCTCCTCCGCTTGTTCCGCTCCAGCGCTTCTCACGCTCGCTGCCGTCCTCGTGGTGCCAGTCGACGCCTCGGTGACAACCGCTGCGAAGGCGTTCCGTTGACATTCGGCCGCGTCCACGTACCGCGCGTGCTCGTTGATGGCATGCAGGTCGATGAGAGCCTTCGCCCTCGCTTTTTGTTTGAAGCATTTTTTTATCGAGTATGCTCGATGAAATGAGCCAGTGAAGGCGAGTCATATATCCCGAGACGGAGAAATACTGAAATACACGGACATAATCCCATATATCTGTGTACGTTCGTCCTGTCCAGCCTCAGTCGTGGTGTCCAATACTTCATACTTCACTGCACTTGAAAGCAAAAAAAACTGGGTATGATAGGCGTGCAAGTTCGGCGGAACCGAGGAGGCCATTTGCAACTTATCTGCACGCAGAACTGACCGATCACAAATTTAATGAGAGCACGCTCTTTACTAAACCGCACAATAAAAGACGACAAGAGTATCTCGTCCGGAGAACATTCAAGTCAACTCACGCCTGTGCGTAGCTTCCTGTGCATTTCTATAGATTTGGTTAAATTTCTCGAGCACGACGCCAGCTGCCAGCTGTTTACTGCTGTACTACATGGCAAAACCCGCGACGGAAGCAAAAAGGACAACCGCGATACTTTTATCTGCCTCGGGTTTTAGTAGGTGCCTACCAAGGTTGCCTGTACTCTTTGGCGATGTTTGTTTTCTGCCAGTTTAGGCGAACTGAGCCACACGCCTGTTTCGACCGGTTCAAATTTGAATAAATGGTAACCGACGCACAAAGAAAACAAGTTTCAAGTACTTTTTGAGATTTTTGAAGTGACATTTACTATTAAACAACGGCATGCACTTGAATGTTCAATTCAAGAGTTTATAAAACGTGACTACCCCATGCTTGTCACCTGCCAACATGGTGGTAACGCTCAATGGCTCGAGCCCAATGGGTCGTTAAGTAAGCCTGTGGGGTCGTTACAGCCGTCAAAACGCATGATGACGATGGGGGTGCTCACTTTTTCTTAGAGTGTAGTGCTAAATTTCGGATCAGCAGCGCCGGCAGGTGATTTCGGCATGGAGTGGATTTGCCCAAGGCGTTTTTCAACAGAGACCACCAGATTTTGTCTGGTGTAGGGTTCGCTCATTGGACACCAGGAGCTCTAAAATTTCACCAGATTTTCGAAATCTGGTGGCGAATTTCACCAGATGCCAACGCTGAGCGAAAACAGACGCCGACGTGTAGCTTTAATGTCCGCGTCTTCAGAGCATTGAGGACGACGAAAGATGATGGTTAAGTAGCAGACGATGCCGGAGGCTTCCGCGCCTCTGCTCGCACGACTAGCAGGTGGTGTCAGACGCAAGACTAGACGCACCATATGTCGCGAAAGGGAGACACTAGGCTTGCAAGCATGTTCGGCCTAACAGCCAAGCCAATCCAGTGGTAATGTTCGGGGCCACTGACGTGGGGACGGGGCCTAAAACGGACTGCGGCGTCCATCAAAATTACGGTACTGAACTAAAAATTATTTATGTTAAAATAAAAAAGAAGATATTGGACTTGATTTGGAATTTTGTGGATCATGCACAACAACAATGTTTGGTGATGCTGAAATAAAGGTAAATTAACGAGAAGCGTCTAAAAATGACTAAAAAACATGAATAGTGCAAATTTTCTCACATCACATAGCTTTCTATTTCTTGGAGGACTCGCCTAAAAAATTGAAAGATAAAAAAGTAGCAGACGTGAAAAATTCGTTTTGGTGTTTTCCGAACGGAACAATATTTATTTCTCTTAAAGTTAACAATGTGGGGTAAAAAATTACAAGAAATAAACAAAAGTTTTTTTTTTTTTTAGGGATTCTGGGTAGATGCCATTGGTAAAGTACCCCACAAAAATGGTTGATTGCGATGAAACTATGTCTTTCCCATAAATTTCTGGAAAAAAAAATCTTTTTTTTTTTTTACGTGCACAGTGTGTCTTGGAAGGCATCGAGAACTTTGATCTCGGGACGCAGGGCTACATAATTTTGCAAGTGCTGGAAGCCGGTCTTCGGAGAAATGGTCTTGGTAAGGTTAAATGAAAACTCATCGAACCCTTTTTTTAAACTTCGGTATGAATTATCACTGTGGTATGTCCACCCATACGGTTCCACAGAGCCTACACACACCAAGCGGTAGCTAACTTTATTGAAGCATGCTGATAGCTGGAAGTATCCTCTTAATTGTAGCATCTTATCAAATTACAACTTTATAGTTAGGGCAAAACGATACTCATATACTATCTGTAATGGTCGGCTCTTCGCCAAATTAAGGTGTGTAGCTCTATTTATTAATTGTCATCTTATATTTCTAACATGTAACTTGCTTATAAGGAAAAGGGCAGTACGATCGATTACTAAAACCCTTCTGCACCAAAATATATACTTGACACAAAAACCACGCAACTGTAGTCCGATTTGCCATTCTGGAAAACAAGTATGACGGCAGTTACCATCATAATTTAAAACACACGTTAAGTCTAGTTCACGGTCTAGTGAAGGCTGATGCCAGGTCGATTGCATAGACTCTAAACAACTGAGTTCCTAATAGCCTGAAAAGTATAGGGACTAATAAAGAGTGTGTACCTCCTCTGAACACACCCGATGCCATAACATCCAGCCATGAAATTTCGCCTTGAATCACAAAGAAAATTGAGGTTTTATTCTTTATCTTTATATATTTATTAAATACCTGTTCCACGGAAATGTATCAGAAAACCTAATATGAGAATATATAATTTTACAAACCTTGTATTTTGTCCAAACAAAACTGCGAAGAACTCATATTACAACAAGATTTTCAAATCTTGCTATCGGTCTCAGCTAATCGCTCAGAAGAGCTCATGAGATCATTTGAATTTTCATAATAAATAAATAAATAAATAAATAAATAAATAAATAAAGCTTATGTGTGACTCAAGCAGATTGCTCGGAGGAACACATATCAAATGTTAAATTTTCTCAAATATTGAGGTTGGTCCAAGAAAATCGCTCAGAAGAACTAATTCAACATGTGACTTCCCAAACTTTGTGCACGATCCAAACAAATATCTCAATGAAATTCAGAAATTTCACAGACCTGTTTGTCTGTACAAGCAAATAAGTCAGAAAGACACATACAAGATAATCTGATTTTGAGACCTCTTGGCTGGTCTATGAAGTTGCTAAAAACTCATATGACATTGTTTAATTGAATTAACAGAAATTAATCTAATTAACAAAATATTTTAGAATGTATATAGAATACCACGAATATTTACGCTGTGTGATTGGGTCTAAGCAAATCGCTCAAAAAGAACTAATAAGGTCATGTGATTTCTCCAACATTGATTCTGGTCCAAGCAAATCGCTCCGTGGAACTCATGAGAGCCTACGAGTTCTAAGACCTCATGGTTGATCTAAGCAAATGGCTCAGAATAGCGCATGTAAGATTATGCGTTTTTTTTAAACGTTGGGCTGATCTGCATTTTTGCAGATGTTCTGCTTACTCCCATCTTCCTTGTCTGCGACTACGTCAACGTTGATTGTTCGGGGATCGACTTTGACATAACTGCTGCCTGTGGAGATCCCATCTTCGTCAACCTCCCGAGCGCCCTCAACATTGGTCAGGTGAGAACACCCCAAGACATACCATGTCGACGCTTCCGACCGGCGCCGATGTGTTTGCGAGGGATTTCGCGTTCTGTTGGTCAACATTAAGCGACGATAGCGCGTCCTTACTGGTTCTTGCCTCTGGTCGACTCCGCTTCTACGCAAGGGCGTGACCCTTGTGCAAACGCTCTCCATCAATGTTCTGCATCCGCCTTTCCCAACTGAACACACCGTGTTCAAATGCAAATATGTGTGGGGGCATTTAGCGTTAGTAACAACTTAGCCGTTCGTGGTGAGTTTCCCGCACCTCGGCGGCCAATTAGACTGCTGTATTAGCCAAGAAGTAAGCAAAAAACAAATCAACAAGCAAAACGCATGAGCATAAAAAGACACGCCCAGCGCTTCGTACGCTGTCGGTGAGTATTGTGATAATAACGCCAGAGAACGAATCTAATGTATCGCTCCATGTGGACATATCACGCGTAGCTTGGTATGTCCACATGGTCCAATCTAATAGTCGGTCCAATCTAATAGTGGGTAAACCTCAAGGCATCTCGCATTGAGGACTACCCACCATCCTCTCGATCAGAGCCAATCAGTGCTCGGCGTTGTTCTGACGTCACCGCAACTCTAGTGCAAGAAGCAAACGGCTGGTTCTTCGCATAGGCATCGTGTCTTCTTTTTTCGTAATCCAGGGTCATGTTGTAATATATATATATATATATATATATATATATATATATATATATATATATATATATATATATAGACATTCCTGCCACATTCCGCTCGTTGGTGAAAGATGCTAACCACTTTCTACAGGAGATCACCTTATTGGACATTCCCGACAATTCCTTCCTCGTTACTCTTGATGTGGCTTCGCTCTATACCAACATACCTCACAAGGATGGTATCGCGGCAGCGGTTAAAGCGCACGAACGGACTAACCGCATACTTGACATAGACGGATATATCATTTCGACACTAATTAAACTGGTCATAGAATGCAATCACTTTGAATTTGAGAACAAGCACTATCTACAGATCCATGAAACCGCCATGGGGACATAAATGGTTCCCCATTCCGCGAACATATTCATGGCACAACTGGAAACCAACTTTCTTTCTAACTCCCTATTGGACCGTTGTTTTGGAAACGCTATATCGACGACATATTTATAATTTTGACTTGTATTGAGGACAAACCATTAGAATTCATCGTCCCATTTAATTCCGCTCACCTCTCAATAAAATTCACTCATTGTGTATCACTGAGCTGTATACCTTTCTCGGAGTTACCGTCGAAATCAAAGACAACAGCCTAAGCACGAAGGTTTATAGGAAACCAACTGATAGACAGCAGTGCCTCCACTTTAACAGTTGCCACTCTAGGCACTGCAAGACGAGTTTGCCTTATTCTCAAGCATACCGAATTAAACGGATTTGCTCGAACAGTCACGATTTCGAACCAAATGCAATGGAACTGAAACGCGTACTGACACAGCAGAAGTATCGGACAAACGTAATTGACGATGCCGTAAGCAGGGCCAGTGACTTGAACAGTACAGATATGATCAACGAGCGAAAAGAACGTACAATATAAAACAGGCAGACTAACCTCATCGTGACGTATGCAAATAATCTTCCGAATATCAACCACATACTGCGCAAAAATTAAAATATGTTATCACAGAGTGAACGCCTGAAATAAAAATTTACCGCGCACCTCGCGTAGTCTAACGACGCGAGAGAAATTTCAAAGACTTACTAGTCAAATCAAAAACAACAATTCCTGAAAGCATAGGCTGCCGACCGTGGTAAAACCTAGGAGCAAAGTGTGCAAGCACATGTCAGAAACGACGTGGGCCAAAAGCACACACAAACTTTACGTGGAATATAACAGGCAGCTATGACTGCAGCACTCTGAACGTTGTTTACCTGCTCCACTGCGATGTCTGTAGCAGGCAGTAGAACATTGGACAAACGGATATGGCATTTAGGTTGCGCTTTAATAATCATAAAACGTCATGCCACTGCGATTCCCTACCTTCCACTCTCAAAACACCTAAACCTTCCTGTGCACACCTTTGAGCACATTTCTGATATTATTTTAGAATCCGGCTTTCGCACGACAATTCAAAGAGAACCAAAGCAATCATATCTTATTCACAAGTTTAGTACTTTGAAAAAGGGCATAAATGAAAGCCCCGAGAGATTATTTAGTGCACAGCTAGCCCCGTCCTGATTGCAGAACACTCTCCCCCTCCATCTTTCTAACTCTTCTGAAACACGACCTTTACCTTGAAGTGTTAAACATTGTTGTTAACTCATTAAAAAAACAAGAATGCACACTAAACTAATAAAGCCCAATGAATGCGAAGCAGTACTACGGAATGGGCACCTTCATTTTTTTCAACTTCATTCCGGAAAATTGGATTTTCCGACAATTCTATTTCTTTCAACTCCGATAGATATAAAGACACTGGGCCCATTCCCACTCCTGGAATGGCCGATCTCTACCATTCTATTCCGTTAAATTGTAAACGTCATAAAATGGCTCTTGACAACCACATTGCGTTACCAAAAAAAAAAACAGCATAAGGCTAACGTTATCAAACGCAGAAACCACTGCAGAAGTATGCAAAAATTCTTCCCAAAAGCGCTCCTTCAACTTAAGCCCGATTCACGTAGGTCTGATTTTATTAACGATTTCGCAACTGTGACATCACTCAAGCGGCAAAAAAAAAAAGAAGAAACGTGGTGAAAGCTGGATGCTTAACGTCGAAGCTGCAGAATCGCAAACAAAATCGCACCCTCTGAATTGGGCTTCAGCCAAGCGCTTCGTGACGCATGGCGTCCCTGCAGACATCCATCGCGCGATCAAGCGTAAAAGGGTCGCAACAGACATCAGAAATTTAAACCACCCATTTTCTTTGCAAACGGAATGTATACGCCCCCTATATACATGGTTAGCGTGTTGTTGGTTTTGTAAGGCCTTAAAAATGTATGGTTCATGCGTGGCCCAAGAGGAAGCTATCTTGCTCGCTGCTTCAAATACTTGCACAACAGCACCGCTAGTACGCACTCAGAAGCGATGCCGCATTCCTGTCCCAAATCTCCATGCACAGCTGCAAGACCGCTGACAAAATGCAGTGGCTATGGTGCCAGCACGAAGGACTGTAGGACCATATTAGGGAACCTGCCTTAAAATTTATACTTTTACGTTTGCTGTGCGATTCTCGCGGTTTTTATGTTCAATTCAACTATTTATTTGTTTTACACGCGAGCGCCAGAGATTCTGCTGGTTTAAAACAAAAGCTACATGCCAATTGTGCATGGTTACAACAGCGGCTTGGCCACGTCTCGCAGTGCCAGGAACGGCACCTTGTTCCTCTACAAATATTTAGTTTTGGTTGCTTTACTGTGGGCGCGCCACTGCAACCTCGAAAAAGCACGAGCCGGTCAGAAAGTCAAGGCGTCATGCAGTAACCAAAAGTGCATTAATGCTGTTTTCAGACTTTGACCGTGCGATAGCTTTGGGCCAGCAGACCGTTTGCCCTAGCTGTAGATCAGATTTGTACTCTATTCATTACAAGAAATCAAAATACTTGCAATTTGTTACTTCTTGGAGTAATTTTGAAATCATTTGATTAGGCTTATTGGGAAGTAATCGCAAGTGTAATTTGATTGCTTTTGGAAGCACTATAATTACTTGGAACCGTTACTATATTTTCAGTCCACTTTCTAATGTGTGCCCTCTGTTTGTAAGTATCCTACCAAGGAACGCTCGAACCAAGTTTAATGGATTAAAAGGATAAGTAGATTATTATTTGATGGTTCTAATCCAATATTGGACAATGAGAAAGACCCATTTCCAAGCCGTCATAAAACTGACGTTCTGAATATCTGAAGGAGTCGGAGAAGTAACTGGTAACGGCCAGATACCTTTCGTCTCAAGTAATAGACAAATCTAAATGAATACTTTTTAAGAAAGACAAAATGTAATTGTAATCGACTACCTTTTTAGAGTAACGTGTACAAGAATTTTGAAGCTCGACGCAGCTCACATAAGAACCGAGCCATATTCCATTCCCACTCCGTTCCGAGCATAAGGCATCTTACTCTATTCCTATTCCATTCCTCCCAGCGCTGCCGCCATTCCGTCACTATTCCATTCCGGGGTCGCGAAATACCGGAATGACTTCGGAATCATTCTTACTGCGGAGTGGTAACTGCGCAACCCATATGGGAAGTGACCTCGCACATTTTATCTGGCCGTCTGTGTTGGCGTGACTTTTAACGCTCTGTTATATACTCGGCCGTTGAGCGCAGCGTAGCGCAGAACGTGTGTCTGCATTGGACGGCGAGCAGGAACTCGATATCTGCGACCAATCACTATGCGCGTGCTCTGTGCCACACCGCGTTTGCTATGCCATAGCCTCCTGTATACTGACAAAGCCTGGCAGATCGCCACGAGAAGCGGCCGCCGAATTGAAAAAGGTGGAGCGGCAGACAACGAATGAGAGAAGACCCACGTGATTGGCGCCACGCTGCGGCGAAACTCCAAAACACACTTCTCCCGAGCGAACAAGTGTGTTTCGGGTCCTCGCCGCTGCAAAAGCAATGCGCTGACATCCAGGTTCCCCGAGAAATGGCTCTTTGATGCTCTGTGCTGCCAGATCCTCGCGCTCCAAATCTGCGACCGGGCGCTCTATGGCTCCGTCGTCGAACTGCCAGGCTTTGTGAGTATAGAGGAGGCTATGGCTATTCTGAACGTAGGAGCATAACAGATTTTCCCCGACAGCTTCAGAAACGTAGGAGTGGGGCTTATTGCGTTCGTACTTTTTGCTTCACGGTTCTTTCTTCGGCGCTCTTACCGGGTAGTGACGCAATCTCAATGGTTGCGATAATAAGACGCTTGGTAATCGCTATTTCCACGATGTTTAGCCTGTCACGGACTATGCGACTCCAATCCGACGTATGGTGAAACCAAGTATAGTTTCGCACTTGGGCGAAATACGTGGCGTGCTCTTGAGACTTGATCATGCTACTCAATGAAACAGCAGAACAGCAATTTCGCAAAGAGAAAGTGGGTCCTGTGAAACAGCAGTACGGTAATTTTAATATATTCCGTTTTCAGCGTGCTTGGAAAGGCTAAGCGAATTGAAGATGATCTCAAATTGACAAGAATTTGGCGTATTGCGTCATTATAGGTGCGTCGCAAAACGGATATAAAATATGCTCGTAATTTGTGATGTGCTGCTCATCCTCTGAAAGCACCATTACCCAAATTCGCAATATGGTAGTAATTTAGTGATTAATCTTTCATGTAGGGAAAATGTGAGTTTTAGCGGTGATTCAGCGCTTGTCTTGCAGAGAGAGAGACGAAGAGAACGAGAAAATAAATGTTTTTTTTTGTTTTTTTTAAGACTGACAAATTTTCATTAATTTATTTATCGAGGTATTTTTTTCAGTTAATTATTTATGAAACTATCTTCCCACCATTTTATTTCCGCGCGTGTTTGACAGATTAATGCATTCTAGACTATAGTACCAGTTTTCAGGCTTCGGCATTCTGTTAAGCTTTTTATACTGTGGCAACATTCTGTCCTTGCAGTGCCTGGGAAACTCTGCACAGATCTGTGATGCTGGTCAACCTGTAGATGTAAGTCCAAAGACTGAAGTTTTAATACAATTTCTTGCTTCATATATATTTGTGCGTGTTACATTGGTTCTTATCTGGATAACGTTTCAGGAAAGTGTGGTGAAGGTTGTGGTCGAATTGACTAAGGTAAGCATTTAACCTGACATACTTGCTACATATCATACGCTATGCGTTGTTTCAGCACAAAGAAACGCCCTAAAGTGCCTTAGTCAAAGTGAACTTGAACAATCGACTGCGGAAAAGACGATAGTATGGCCAAACTAACGATATAAAAAAAACATACCTTGATGATAATTTAAACTGAATATCAATAGATCACTACATTCCAACGGAACCAGCCGCAAAAAATTGTAAGCTTATCATTAATGTGAACAAAATTTTGTTATTATCATGGGAATGAACACACTGTCACTGTTACGAAATCGTACGTTGAATTTGACATATGTCAATACTCTAGATAATAAACTTTGTTTTTTCAGGTGAGCGTGTTGGTAAAGCGTAGGAACTTAAGAAACAAATTAAAGTTTTGGATCGCGCGACGCGAAGAGGAAACCTAACGAGGGAGACAAGGAAGAGCGCTACTAACAACTGACGGTTAATTCTTTAGACAGAGAAAGACAGAGATAAACAGATCTTAATATAACATAAGATAAAAATACGTTCATATGTTCAACCAACTAGCCCGTCAGACTATCTTGATTATGAAACAATAAGACATAAAAGGAGAGAACACGAAGAAAAAATGTAGACACATCATAGCCTGAGACAGGAAAGGGTGAATAAAGACATAATTTTGGGATTCTTTTCTTTTATGCGACTTCCTTCTGCTTACCTCCAGGTCGCCTGAGCGCTCACCTTTTTTTCTGAAAAGATGGGCTACTTCTGTTTTTTCGTTCTTTATGTTTCAATAATTGTTAATTTATAAGATAATAAAGTTTACAGTAAGCATTGGGATATTTAGTTTTGCCTATTTTTTGTCGCCATATTTTTTATTCGTATTATATTTGGATTTAATGATTCCTTGTTCCGTTGTAACCGGCAACTCTAACCACTTTTAACCTTTTATTAGTGCACGCTGGCCAATCTCTCGAAGGAAGATCTACAAACGGTCCTGAAAAGCAGCATCTGCAGCTTGTTGAACATTTTAGCGAAGCTCCTCGGAGGGGACGTAATTTCAGGATTGGTTGTGACAGGAGTCAACTTAGTTCTTGGAACGCACTGCACGTAAGTTCAGCAATATATTCTCGTGAAGGCCTACATCTTACACGTTGGAAGTTGAACTACTTGCGCAATGGTGGTTGCCATGTATTACGAGCACGTGGGCTGATGCTGAGAATCGGATCGTCGCAGTTCAACACTTTCTTGGCTTCCTTCTGCAAAAGACAAAACTAGTGGTGTGCGAATACTGGTTCGAATCGAAGAGAACTGCACCATTTGTAACCTTCACAGTGGACGAAACAACTATGACAACCGATTTTCTTAAGAGTGTTAAAGCTAGGAATGACACTGCACTATTCGATCTGAAGCGGTATTCGCGCGCCTCTAAACAAAACTCCTGAAGTCTGTAGCTTGAAACAAAATTGGCGGAGACACTAAAGATTCCTTACGTGTAGGAATGAGAAAGCATTCCTACAAGCACCACGCAAAGTCTTTCTTTTTTACACGGCGCTCCGGCGGTCACATCACGCTGCCCGAGTGCGCAGGCGCGGCACCCGCCGCCGGCTCCACGGCTGCCGTGACGAAGCATCTGCGTTGCTGTGCTTTTCTTTGTATTTTTTCTGAGGCGCGTCCGGTTTCGCATATTGAGCGTCCCCGCCGGCTTCCGTGACGAAGCATCTGGTATGACGCGTCACAGCCAATGGGAATTTAGGTGCGGTTCGCTGCTACAGACACTGGCTTCGCTACATGGGACAGTTAATCCTTTCGCATTAAATAGCAAAAAATCCCATCGCACTCACTCTGCGTGATTGGGTTGGCTGGTGGTAGCAAACGCACAAAGAGGACAAGCGCCGTGGCAATGCACTTTAAGGGCTGCTTGATGGGCTCCTATTTGATCGTACCTTTGGTTTACAGAGTATATACGCCAATGTTGGAAATGAATGTGCAAGACATGGACACGCCAAAGGATCATTAAAAATGTCCATGCCTCTAATTTTCTGCAGAGCACTTGGGAAAGAATATCGCTTAAATCTACGAATGACAATGCCGAAAATATGTTTTGTCAAAAAACATTAAAACTACGGTGAGATGCTAAGCGCGACGTCAGCGTCTGGTACGTCATGAATAGGGATGTCGCGAACCTGCCCATGTTCGAGTTCGACCAAGTTCGACTTTTTAGAACTTTCAACGTGATGTTCGACAAAGGATCGACCAAAGTTCGACTTTCGTGCACATGCGCGAAAATAAAAATACCAGTTGACTCCACCTGGCGGAGGAAAAGTGGAATATTTGTTGGGTGTATTGACATCACTGGTTCACATCTAATAACTAATGAAAACGTTAATAGCTCAATTTTCGCTTTTATATGGTGTAAACATTCATAACCACTTTATAAAATATTAACGAAAAAAACTACTTATCAAAAGATTTGTCGCCACAAATTCGAAATATTCGTGTAGCAGCCGGGCAAAACTCTCCATAAGTCGAACGTGTTCGAACTTTAGTGAAAGTACAAAGGTTTGACGAACCAGTCGAACCTTGAGGTTCGACAATAGTTCGCGACACCCCTAGTCATGAATAGCGGCACGTTAGACATTACAAGGCCTATTTTGTTCGTTCAAACATTTTTGAACTTGTAGTTCGCCAAGACTCCTTGGCGATGGTAGCAATTAACTCTCTGACTGTTTGCAAAAAAAATGAAAAAGACGCAAGATTACTTTTCAAAGTATGAAAAGATCATTCTCAAATATATTATTCACGCTTGAACAATTGTAGCATCCGCTTCCCGGGAGATACTGACCCAGATCTAATTCAAACAGACGATTCTTTGCCTTAAATTTTCCTTCAACAAAAAAGTAAACTGAAACAAGCAAACATATGTGGGATATTTCAGTATCCCATCGTCCCCTGCTCTGAGATTGACTACAACGTCACACCTGCTCCCTCACTTCTTTCCTCATACAAAGTGGGAGTTTATGTTTGTGTTTCGATATTTTTGGTGAGCTCGGGTATGGTTTGCCCATGTCTAAATACTGACATTTCTGTTTCAGTGTGCCTACGTAGGGATACGTGATGTGAGCACAGCCACAGCGCATCAACGCTTTCCAGATTACGAGAAGGGGCACTCAAGCATTTTGAGCTCCAGATCTTTTGTCTGTTCGCATGCACCTTTTCCAACATTGCCCTACGTTCTTGCACCACACGGGAAAGAAGAGCTACACTATACTTTCCATGTTTTTTTTGTTTTTTTTGGTTGTCAAAGTTTATTAGTTGGGACCACTCGGAAGACCTTTATATTCACCTGTTTGTTTTGATTTAGTATATGCGGTTTTTATGTTGCCACCTGTGTGCAGCATTCACTACTTCACACATAACCCAGTGTTTCTTAATAGAAAATAAAGAAATCTTATAATCTCAAGAATTATTCAGATTAATCGTCCGACTCTTATTCTTTGTTGTGTCTTGCTTTTAAATAGAAAATAAAGAAAACTTATGATCTCAAGAATTAGTCAGATTAAATTTCCCATTCTTATTCTTTTTCGTGTCTTGTTTTTATATATCTGAAATGAACAGCCATATCTTCTACCCTTCAGTATCCAACCCATTATATACGTTTCTTTTTTTTTTTGTTTTGTTCGGTAATTTGATTTTAGACCCCTGTATCGGAGATGTACTGGAAAAAGATGTCTCAGGTAAATACACCGTCCCAACGCTTATCACCAAGGTCAGAAGATTCGAGTTCCTGAGCTCTCAACTCATATCTGGTTTCTGATAGTTCGTATAAGAGAGCTTATGCGCATGCCCGGAACGCGATTCAAACCCCAGCAGACAAAAAAGGCACCATGCTGAAGACGATTATTAGAATGGCCTACACTCTCCACCCAAAAAGCGTTTGGACAATTACTTTGATCTGCGGAGCGCGATGTTTTGTTGAACTTGCTCTCTTCATGCTGCTGATTGTTCTGCTCGTAATGCACCAGTTACTGTATTATGAGTCATATTTTTAAAAAGTAACGAGTAATTAAAGTAATCCGTTACCAATATTTTGTAACGAAATTAAATTACAAATTACTTCCGGAAAAAGGTACCGTGGCAATTACGAAATAATTGAAAAAGTAACGGGTTACGAGTATTCCGTTATTTGTAAAGGATTACTACTTCCCGAGTCTGCTGTGAGCTAACAAGTGAGAACAGCTCTACTAAAAACAACAGTAAGAAAACTTAAGGTATATTCGGCTGGTCGTCTTTGAGCTCTCTAATTCTCTAAATCGGCCCTGGGAGATGCGGGAGCACCCCTAAATCCGAGCTAGAGGAACGGCGCACCAGCCGAATGCTTGGCCACTTTTCCGAGCGGCCCTTGTGCTGACAACTTCCGCAACCGCTCCTCTGTTATGGCGCAAGCTACCACTCGATACGAAGGATTTAGTTAATGTCATTCATCCATCCAGCGGCCCCGCCGCATACCCGCATGCCCGCACAAAAGATGGCAGCGTTCAACGCGGACTCTGGCTTTCTCTGCGGTCTCCCTTCAGGCAGTCGAGCACCCCCTGCACTCACCGGACAGCGCAGCGGGATCTGTGCGGTATCAAAAGGCGGCGTCGTCCGACGCTAAGCCTCTTGGCCGTATCGGCTTCTTTCTCTTCACACTCAAAAGCGGAAGTGGCCGGAGTCGCGTGACCGGTCCTCCGGCACGCGCTCCCATCGCTCCCACTTCGAAGTCAGAGCGCCTCACAGCGCTACGAGTGAGAGGACGGTGCGATCCGAAAATATGAGAGCGCTCTGAATGAACCAAACGAATACACTTAGAGCGCTCGACTTTGACCATTCGAATTGGTATAGGCTTTTCAGAGTGCTCCAACAGGCTGGAAATTTGACCATCCGAATTTACCATTAGAATTCTCTTACTGGTATTAAAAGAAATGTAACTGGAAATTAAGCTGGACTGGCTGCCCTTAGGGGTATAATAGCGGTCTAACTGGGAATATATGCGAAGCGCAAGCTATTTGTGCTACATTTGCAGAGGTTGGGGTTATGTCAGAACGCCGAGCTCTGATTGGCTCCAATTGGGTGATAATGGGTAGAGCTCAAGGCAGCTCGCCTTGTGGTCTACCCACTCTTCATCAGTTTCAATCAGTTGTAATCAGAGCTCGGCGTTTTGACGTAGCCCCAACCGCTGCAAAAGTAGCTGACAAAGTTGCGCTCCGCATTCGTTTGTCTGGTATTCAAACTCGTCCAAACTGGGTGAAGAATTTGAGGTAGTCAATCTGGCGCTTAGTAAAACAAGGTCGAGAACAGTGATCGCATACCGCTGTCTTTTGATGAAACGAGAGTCCACCACTACAAAACCAAAGAGGTCTCTATCCTCAGCTATACTGCGCGCAACTTTTAAGTCGGATCGAAGCATTGCTATTATCCGATGGAGCGAATCGTGCTCCGTCCAAAATGCAGCGATCACGTCGCTCGTTAGTTCTTTTCTCGGTATGCTATCACTGGACAGACCTAAATATCTTTAACTTTAAACAAAAATTGGGAGCCATTCCATTCCCTGGAAGGTGGATCATTAGCGAATCTGTTTACACACGACACAGACATGACACAGAATTTTGAACATCGATGCAAACACATATAATGTATTGATAGGTGCTCATCGTGACAAAAGGTACGCACACACAGGTGCTGCCCGCCGCCGCCGCTGACATTCTCGTTGCCGTTCCCGCCGTTGCTCTTCGTAGGCGTGCGTTGCTCTTCGGGAGTCCGGACTATACGGGGCTTCCCCATTACGACAAGAGAAGTGAAATTAAAAATGGAGAACAGCAACTTGTATTTCTGGTTCTGTATATACTTTTGCGTGGACGACCCCCGAGAAGCCGGAGGATACTAGACACGCGCGACGGGACCTCCACCTGGTGGAAAGTAGACACGCGCGACAGGACCATCACACCCGGGAGAGTGGAAGGAAAGAAAACTAGGCACGCAAGCGCCTGGAACGACGACAAACAGAGGGCGGTGCGAGCGTAGAGTTTTTGGTCACTCACATGAATATTGCTTAATTACCCTGAGGTCACTGGATCTTGGGAAAGTAGCGCCAAGGTCCCCGTAAGGTCGCCATTTTGGCCCGTGAAATGAGCAATTTCTCCTTGACCCTTCCGTTCTTGGTGATCCGATCTAAATTCACTGGTAACGGGCAGCTTTATGGAGACGTTTTTCGTGTACCGAGATTTTGAACTCCGCACACCGGCGAAACAAGAGTACACTTTCGTATCCCCACCAGTGCTGTGTCGGTGCTTGGTGGCTCTGAAAAATAAGTTTACTATTTTAAAATACGCAAGAAGAACAATATGAATGTAAGAGATCCGTGGAGATGGGCATGACTGATAAGTTTATTCGTAGCCTCCTCTATACTCACAAAGCCTGGGAGTTTGACGACGGAGCCATAGAGCGCCCGTTCGCAGAATCGGAGCGCGAGGAGCTGGTAGCACAGAGCATCAAGAAGCCATTTTTCGGGGAACCTGGACGTCAGTGCACCGCTTTTGCAGCGGCGAGGACCCGAAACACACTTGTTCGCTGGGGAGAAGTGTGTTTCGGCGTCTCGCCGCAGCGAGGCGCCAGTCACGTAACTCTTCTCCCCTCCTTTGGCTCCAGCTCCAGCTTTTCGATTTCGGCGTGCCACTTCTCGTGGCGATGTGCTAGGCTTTGTCAGTGTATAGGAGGCTATGGTTGACTTCATACACAGTGCCAAAGACGCTTATATTGGCGAGTACCGCTTTCAGTACGATGGTGCTCCATTGTGATTTTGACGCGACAGATTTAGAACGACCCACTGGAAGCTTTGAAGAATTGAATGGACCCAGATGGCGATTTCCATGGCAACGTAGGCCGATTAACCAATCGCCTTGCGAGGTTTTGGTCGTCTGTATGTTAGTATCTGTTTGTGTCCGGCTAGCAGGTGGGGAAGGCGATGGCGCTACTTTCCTAGGATCTGGTGAATTAAAATTACCCAACCTTGAACGAGAATGCAGGGAATGGTGTTCCATGCGCCGCACGCGCACGCCTTCCCCGTATAAAAGGTTCGGAATAAATAACAAAAAAATAAAGCGTTGACGAACGCGCGCGCAAATGCCACTTGTTTAAGGTAGGGTGCCTTCATGGGCGCTTTGCTTGGGGTGATGACATCTGGCCATTTTGTTTCTAACGTTTATTTTTATTTTTTGTTCTCAAGCGCGTGAAAGAGCGTGTCCCTGCACGCGCTCATGGCGTTGACTGTGCTACAGCGACATTTTGTTTCCTGCGATTTCTTTGTATTTTTCCTGTGAGCACGTGCTGTCGGCATCGGGTACTACAAACGATGGCATCACCCTAAACAGAGGGACATCGAGGCACTCTAGTTTAAGGCTTTTGCTTTAGAACAATGACTGTTTGCAGACGCAGGCACGTTCGGCGCGTGGATGCAGTGCGAGCGTAGAGTTTTGGGCCACGCACATCAAAAACCCACGGAACCCTATACATCGTTTCAGCTTCGGTCCAGACGCAACCAATGATACGAGCGCGAGCATGTGGCCCAGAACGGTGCATGCACTGCACGAGCGCGCGTGCTTGGCAGGGACGCCGAAAGCCCGCGGAGCTCGCGCTTGTAGCATCGGCTGCGTCTGGACTGAAGCTGAAACGAAGTATAGCCGTGAAGATTCGCTGTAAAAGTAGCGCGAGCCTACACGATCCTTCTTTTTATGGGGGAAGATCCTTCTCTTTTCCCCGCAGACGACGCCATCATCGAGCGTGCGCTAGCTAAGTGGAGATTTTTTTGTTCTTTAACTTATGTTTCATTTCCCGCGTGAAATATATACCGCTCATGTTTTTATTATCATTCAGATTTATTTAATCTAAAACGTTTCACAAGTAGTTTCGAAAGAACATTTTATTCAAGGAAAGGAATAGCATTCGGTTCCGAGAGAGCTGTTTGCGACGAATGGGCGTAAGCAGACATTATTTAGAAGGAATAGCAAATGAATACGGGTTAATTCGTGACATCAACACATGTGAAAGGAAAAAAAAGGAGCAATCTCCACACATTGCAAGTACGTTCCGTACTAAATTCAGACCTTTGGGTGCGGTGACATCCGCGTAGTGTGGGATAATGACCATGTAAAGTTGAGTCTGTTGTGAGAAATGAGAAGGCAAAGGGGCGTGAGTTTCTTCAGTCGATTCGCGAAAAACACTGCCTCAAAACTAATAAACGATTATTTCACAAATATAGTGCGTGAATTTGAACTCAGAAATACCGCAAAACCTCGTTGTATTGAAATTCAGTTTCATGGCTATATCATAGGTGGCGTCTGCGTGCCAATATGTTCTTTCATGTTGAGATACCGCTACAATTTGGTCCTAAGCAAACGCAAGTGTGTGAACGGGCCTTCACAGTGTCATGCGACATCATGTGTAATGTGTAAACTCAGGGGATAATTTTTTCTCTAAATTTAGTGGCGAAATAAATCTTATTAACGGCAATATAGGGTCACGTGACGTCATGGTGCCAGAAGAAGTCGCAGTGTCATATAATGTCATGACGTCCGCAAAATTTTCCTGAACGAAAGTGTGCCGAATTTAATCAAGGCATATTAATAGTGTGCAGGCTCAGCATGCAGTCCATTAGCGCCACAAGTCAAGTAATGTCAATTTTAACGCGTTAGCATTAGAACGTTCGTTTTGTCGCAAACCCGGTTGGTCTTTCGTTTGTCAGTGCCGGGAGAGAGAGAAAGAAAGAGGGAAGAGGGTGACAAGATCGACGCTTCCATTGGTCCAAAGCGATAACGTCAGCACGCGTCAACCTCTCTCTTTCTTTCCGAAGTTGACAAACTGACAGACACCGCCGGGTTTTCGTCAAAACGAGCCCTTCCGTTTTAGTCCAAGACACGCAAACAGCTGCCGCTGTGCCAGAGAGGACGAGGCGCCGCGCAATACCTCATAGATAACAATGACGTAGTGCTGAATAAGTTGACGTCATCAGAGAAGGCCAACGCTGGACACAGACTGGAAACCAGAGCTGCGTCAGCGCTCGGCTTCCAGTCAAGTTTGAGCCAGAACGTTTAAGCAATCGTCGTGTCTAATATGCGCCCAGCGTTGGTCTTCTCTGATGACGCCATCTCATGCCAAACCACGGCTTTGTTATCAAGTAGATGTTGTGTCGCGGCGCGGTGGAATGCGGGCGTGCTCAGTTGCCGCTCCGCCATCGCCGGTTGTTCTTCGGTCTGGGATTCCGTATTAGCGGTGGGAGGGCCGTGACCTGTGTGTAGTTAAAACGATGGATGCGGGTCCCTCCACAAGTGAGAAGAATGCGGTTTCTTTCACGAGTGCTATGGATGTAGTTCTTTCCACGAAGTGTCTGGATGACCGTAGCCAAGGGCGTCGACGTACTACTACAGGCAGAGTACTGAAATTACAGGAAGATCCACTGGTGGAACCGTCTAATGTATTTATGAAAATAATGGTACATTAGGACCTTGACCAGTAACCTTGTCGGAAACAAGTACCGTTTCCGACAATGGTAATCGCCAGTTACGCAGCTTATTCTAGTTGCTCAATAACTCATCTGCAGCATTGATAGATGGGTTAGAACAACATTAGACCAATCGTTAGGTGGACAGAAGCATATATCTATACAAAAACAGTAACAAAGAATTCAGATCAAGGAAGAAAGTCGCGACCTTGAACCGTGATTTCTAGGATTGCTCAGGGTTCGGAGCTTACGCCTGTACATTTTATTTTGTTTACTAGTGACATCGGCGAAAATTTCGAAGACACAGCATAGAGTAATCGAAGGAAATGCGAACAGTGACCCTCGCAGCGCCATGCCCTCCACCCCGCAACTTGACCAATTTTCAGAGGCCTCCAGGATGCGGAGCATCTGTCGATGGCTGCTACGCGCTTCAGTGTTCGCACTTCATTCGAACCCGATAGTACGTATTAAACACTTCGCAGATGACACAGCAATTCAAAGCCAAATCACTATTACTACTACTGACAAAGTAAAATTCACTGAACACTTGAAACAAAGCAAGAAAACACCCACAAGAACCGTGTGATTGGCAATTGTCATTGAACACTAATGAGACCGTTTACATGATAATGACCTAAAACTAACTCCCCTGGAATTTGATTACCACATAGGAGATGATCGGCTTAAAAATTAACAAAAAATAGGTACCTCTGATAACGTTTTAGTCCGAATCTATCGTGGAAACCTCATATTGATCAAAATACGCCAAAAAGGCAATGCACTGCCTCTGGAAACTACAAAAACCTTATAGAACGCATACTTCAATTGAAAATGCCTGCATTTAGAAGATTGATTCTACCTGAGCAATGCGGGCCCAGTAAGGCGAACCCTATAAGGAACAAAATATGAACAAAATAACTTCAATGAATACAATATAAAGCACTTACATTTATTTTAAACGACTACAGAACAGCCACTTCATTACATGGTTTGTAAAATTAGGCTGGGTTATTCACAATACAAACGCACATGATGATTAATCGACTAAAATTATTGTTTTTAGTCATTAGTAATCCACAGAAAGTTAACAAAAATAAATAAATAAAATGTCCAATCCCCACAATTTTTAGCAATAAAGAGGCATATTGATCCTTACATATACTCGTTCTAATTTTTTGTAAGATCTATACATGACTGGAATAGTCTGCCTGAAACAGTTGCAAAAAGTGCAAGTACAGGGTGTCACAAAAAAATATTTACAGGGTTTTTTTCGCCGAAAAATTAAACTAGGCATCGTCGAACGCTCATTTTCCGCCCAAAGGTAGCGCTAGAGGTCACAACCAGATGCCAAAGTTTCAGCGCGATCCGATACCTTATTGAAAAGTTACGGGATTTTCCGAAAATTTCAATGGGAAAATGGAGCCCATTTTCGCACCTTTTCGGTTTCTGGTGCCATAGAACCCGATGTATTCGAAAACTCCGTCGGCCGCCATTTTCCCATTGAAATTTTCCGAAAATAACATAACTGTTGAATTAGTTATCGGATCGGGCTGAAACTTTGGCATCTGGTTGTGACCTCTAGTTCTACCTTTGGGCGGAGAATAAGCGTTCGCGATGCCTAGTTTATTTTTGCGGTAAAAAGAATGTTTAAATTCTTTTTGTGACACCCTGTACATATTCGTTTCTAGAAAACCTAGCCTCAAATTTGATGTTCTAACGAAAGTCTGCTTGGTCATTATTAAGTGTTCTTCCTGATATGTTTCCACTCCTACCCTGGCCGTCAATGACTGGCAGTAGGAAATAAATAAAGACGGATATGGAAGCATACTTAAAAATCGAATAACAGAACCAGAATAACATATAAAAAGTATAAACCAGGATTCTGGGACCTGTACAACGGTCATAAGTTTCTCAAGTCGACTTCATTTCATGTGAAATTAAGCAGTCCAAATGTTCAGATGTGAGGTAGCATGGTCAAAGAATTCCCCAACTAAAATACAAGTTTGAAGACGCCGATGGCCATAGCAACTCTTACAAAATCACTAAACAAGAAAATAACAGGTCGCAAAAGCAAAGAAGAGAAGCAGTAGTGCGAGAGAAAATACCACAAAAGTTTAAACATAATTCTGTTTGATTAACATTAAGTCAAGGCAAGTATTACACACTCGCAGAAATGACCAATGGAAGTTTGAACGTTAGATCTAGAAGTTTATGAGTGTTGTTAGTACCTACTACTCGTACTCGTATTATTACTAAACGTAACGTTTAGCTATGAGTCAACAGTAGTAAATTGGGTCTTCATTGCGTCACCAAATTTTATTAGTTTGGCTTTAGTCATAAGCCCTAACAGCTTTCAACATTTTTTTCTAGTGTTATTTGGAAAGCCTACCAACTGAAGAAACTGATGATGAGTAAACGATCCCATAAAACAACACCCGCAATGTATTATAAAAATTTTATCAGATCTTGTACTAGTCAGCTTTATTTTACGGCTGGTTGCCGCATCATTCAACAGAGCTCTGGGAACGAATGGCAGGTAAGTAGTTTCACTAGTCCTCGTAACACGATCAACTTGCGAGTGAGCGTCGAGAGGCTGCGGAATTGTAACCGAAAGGCAACAAAACACGTGGGACATTTCTATGTTCACAAACATCTTAATACAAGGACATGGAGACTTAAGAACAGCGCGGTCAAAGAGCTTGTGGCGTTAGACGATAAAGACTCCGAAAAACGAATAACGAAACAAAAAGTGTGATCCTAATAAGCTGCCCGCGGCGTTTCTTGATTCGTCGTGATTCTTGGTTTCCAACCGATGAAGTTTAAACAAACACTTAACTGCCTTGAGCCAAACAAAAAAAGAAGAAATTGGTTGCAGGAATTATTATTGTTGGCTGTCTATGAACTCCGATTGCATACGGTTAGGACAACCTAAGGACCACGTCCAAGACGATGTCGAGGACGACGTTTTAGAGGACAACACTAAAAACATAAAAATGAGACGTTTACAAAGCTCTCTAATGCGAAATTAGAGCGCAGCTCTGGAGGAGGAGTAGGGGAGGTACGGAGGAGAGGTATGCCCCTATTGCTCCTCCGTACCCTCTCCTCCTCCCCTTCTACTCCCGCCATCCTCTCCTCCTTGCCCTCCATCCTCCATCCTCTTCTCTTCCCTCTTCCTCCAATTCAGTTTCCACGCTAAATTTAGCGGGAAAATGATGTCACATGACTTGGTGTCACGTCACCTAAGGACAAATTCAGTTTCTCCGTTACCTCAATTTTCCTGCTAAATCTAGCGAAGAAACCGAATTTGTCCGCTACATCTAGTGGAAAAACTGAATTTTTCCACTAAATTTAGCAGGGATTTGAATTGGTGTTGAGGTCACGTGACGTCAATGTTACCGCTTTATCTAGCCTGGTTACGCCGACGCCGACGCCGACGCCGCCAAACATGGAAACGGGCGCCTAAGAGCTGCGCTCTCAAACGACATCTAGGACGAACCCTAGGCCTATCTCAAGAATAACCTCTAGGACGACCGCAAGGACGACGTGAAGGGTGACGTCCTAGAGAATGACGTCAAAGGCGACGTATATGACGACCTGTAGGACGAACTCAAGGAGGACCTCTAGGACGGCGTCGAGGAGAACGTAAAAGTCGTCGGGTCCTTCGAAGAGAAAGCGAATGTGAAGGAGTCGGAGAATGTGAGCTGAAATGGTCTACTGCGCATACCAACTCCACATTAGGAGGCCAAAAGTCCTAGAAATACGCGGGGTAGCTAGAGAATGCCATCGCAATAAAAGAGGAACCCCTAATATTCTTTATATGGTCACATATAAAGAGATGGTGCAACGAACGCCGCCAACGAACGAGCATACGGCACCGAGAGCCAGCGTCTTTAGCAGACGATCTTTTCGAATCAAAAGCGGCGCGCGTTCCGCAGGCGGCGAGAGTCGCAGAAACAAAAAGCAGGCGCGGTAACAAGGAACTGCAGCTCCTTGTCTGACTAAAGACGCCGGCTCTCGGCGTCGTATGCTCTGTTCGGTGCTGCAGTTGGCGTCGCGACCGCTTGCGCCGATCTCTTGTCTCCCGTGCGAAGCGGCGCCGTGTTGCTTGAAGACCGGTGGCGTCGCTGCGTTTCCATAGGAGCTAAGACCTTTTTCTGTCTTCTTTACCTTATTCACTCAGGTAATGTTCGCTCTCTTGCAAATTTTGCAACAAAAAAAAGCACCATCTGTGGGCAACTCTGCACGAAGTCGTAGCGCGATAGGTTTAGAAACCGAATGTTTACGTTCGATTTAAAGGGCTAGACCGCCCCTTGAATCATCCAGTATTTCATTTTCTTCAAGAACCTCTTCAGCTTCCCTTCAAGAAATGCCCTTGCGATTTATTTCCCTCAGAGCACCCCGAGAGCCACCGCGACTTACTGAGCGAACTGGGCCAATGGCGATACAACGTATTTGTTCAGGCTGATGAAAAAATTGCACAATGTCAGACTGAATATGGTGTCGGCATCTTTAACACCGAGACCATGTCAGATCCCAAACTTCATTAAGGCATTTATAGTCAGTTCGGCCGTAACGCATCGAATCAAGCCATGGCGATTGTGAATGTGTGGAAGAGTAAAAAGCAGAAAAAAATTGTGCGCGTGTGATTGGTTCCCTCTCAATTCGATGTGCTACAGTCGCATACATACCCAATCACTATCTTTATCGTAATTGGGTAGTAGAGAAAGAGGCAGAGGGACGGGGTGCATGTGATTGGTTTTTTCTCATTTCGATGCGCTACTTTCGCCTCTACGTAAACGTACCCAGGAATGCGAGAGTACCGCATCGAATTAAAATATGTCGTTTGTGATTGAGTAGAAGAGTAAGAAAGTGGGCGCATGTGATTGGTTACCTCTAAATTCTGTGGGTTATTTTCTCATCCATGTAAACGCACCCAGAGATCCGAACGTATCGCGTCGCATCTAGATATGACGATTGTGATTGTGTTGAAGAGTAAGAAACTGAAGAAAATGGACGCGTGAGATTGGTTTCCTCTCAATTAGATGCGACACTTTCGCGTCAATGAAAACATAGCCATTGACAGTCTGGAAACACAGCACATGCCGGGTCCCGAGCATATCCAGAGTGCAAGATCATCTGCTTCTTGGGCAGTTGTCGTGGTGCCGTCAAAACGCCTAGTTTTGATTGGCTCTTGTTGAAAGGTTAATTGGTAGACATCGATGTCAGCTGCCTTGAGGTATACTCACTATCCTTCCAGTCAGAGCCAATCAGAGCTGAGCACTCTGGCGGCACCCCGACCCCTGCACAAGAAGCAGACGAACTTGCGCTCCGCAAAACCTCTGAATTCAAGAAGCCTCCTTTCCTTAGATCAGCGCTTTTTCATTGGTAGGTGGGCGCACGTACGAAGAATGTATGGACCTTGCCTTGTATTGGCTCTTTTGATGCAAGTTTTCCTTACTGGTATCCTTACAAATCGAAAGAAGCGACGTGGCTAGCTTAGATGATTCCTTTCTTTTCCCCTTTCAAGATGCTGACGTTCTGGGTTACTGGCGAATTTTCACACGTCGTTGATGATTTGAACAGTGTGCAGGAATAGGGCCAGTAGAGTAAGCGGAGCTCTTTAATGGCTGTCACCACCAGTGACGAAAGAAGCAACCGCGTTACTTGCTTCTAGCCTTCAACGCGCCCACTGAGGGTTATGGTGCATTTCGGTCTTGGGTCAGATTTTGTTTTGGAGACCCGTTGCGTGAACCATTGGGGTTTGGATCGGTGCATCGGCACTATTTCACATCAACGAATTCAATGGAAGGACTGACCTGAATAAATATGGCTAAGAAGTATGATCTCGCAGATAGACAATGCACACCGAATTCACGGTGAGCAAGTTTAGGAATGGCAAAATTTAATCTGGACACTGTCCGCCAAATTTACCGAACGTCCCTGCTCAATTAAGCGCGTGTCTTTTTGGAGAAATTGAGAAAAAATGAACGAAACTGTGATTCCAGCAAGTATGGTACCATTGTTGACTGCAGACAAACCTGATGTAGAGTGTGGATCAGCGGTCGCAAGCATATCGACGCGTATAGGGAGATCACTCGGCGTGACAAGCCTTGGACACTTCCCGACGCCAAAGGACTGTATTTTATGTCAAGTTCATCAACCGCTCTCACATCACAGGTGAAGTGAATGTGTAAATAGGCAGTGTCGTTCATTGAATGCCGGCATTTTCTACTCCCAAGATGCTCGGGCCAGGTAGGCTGGTAGAAAATGTGGTATGGCCAAGCAAACAAGATGCAGTAAACGTATAGTAGCAGAGCGCGGCAGCACTCAACGAGGTCTCCAGATGAACACAACCTCGCAATAAGTTCACAAAAAAGAAAAAAGAAGTTAAGTCTCCAGCTGCTTTCAGCATTAACTGCAAAGGAAAGACAACAAGGAAAGGAACACTTTGCATTGCTTGCATACATCTAAGAAAGCGCTCATAATATGGCAATCACGCCCCAAAGTAAAAAGAAGTGCGCAATGAAATTTGAACAAGTATTAAGCCATTGTTTTCATTTATTTTAGCTCTTCTGTGATTTCGTTACTGGTTGGGCATCTTGGCTCATTGTGGATATTTTAACTCGATTAACCTTTCAATTTGACTTCTCGACCCACATTTGATCCCTTGACCCATGTTGAGAAGGTCAAGAGGTATAACTAGTCCGGAGATCCAATTACGTCTAACCTTCTTTTCGCCCTTAAAGCGCAGCTTATATTGGCTTCACAAATATATTTCTCGAATCATGATGACAGAGGGCAGTGTTATTATATTGTGGTATAAAAACCTTGACCGAGGACACGAAACACCTTTCACAGCAAACTTTTTTCCTTAAAGTCTAAAAAAAGAAAAAAACTTACGCGGGCATTATTTTTTTATTTTCATACTCAATAGTGAGCTTGTTTCAGGTAAACCAAATCCACTGTGATGTTCACTTTTGACTAGCCGTAGATATCTTCCAGGGATCTCTGGAGTCGTATCGCTTGACTCCTTGAAACTCTCCACTTTTTTGGACCTCTTGACATATATTGAATCTCTTGACGGGTTTGATCTCTTGGCTCTTTCAATCCCTTGAGTCACTGTTTTTCTTGACCTGATCCGATCCACTGGAAACCAATGGCACCTTTAATTTATACTCCATTTCGCTTGGGGTGTGAGCGGAAGAGTAGCTACAGGAGGGAGTGCAACGCTTTGAGCGGGCCTTCTATGGACATGCCCTCGTAAAATAAATGCACCATTAAAAAAAAAAAACGCTTGGGCTTGTGCCATTGGTTTTGTTCAAACTGATGGTAAAACAAAGTAGCTATTGATGACACGTTCACAACTCCTCGTCATTTCAAGTAGTTTCAAGTATGCGGTAGCGCTAATGGGAACAATAAACGTGCTACCAAATCGCGTGTTGTTGACAGATCAGGACGCGATGCACGTAATGCACGGTCAAAACACGCGCGTTATTGATGTCCTTGAACTCAGCAATCTAAAGTTTAGATGTTTGGTTTCCTAAAGTACATTAGATATCAAAATACTTGCTAAAATACTTGTTAAGAGTACTTGTTGAGCAGTGCTGTAACCAAATTGTACTAATATCTCGACCCCAGATACTTTTATCCTTTCCTTACTTAACGAAATAGCCCTTCATCCGCTCTTTACACGAGAAAAGAACAGGGTGGGTTTCTGGGACAAACTGGCGCCTCTCCTCAAGTCAAGCCATTTTCTATCCTTACGTAAGGTAAGGAAACGCAGAAAGGAAAGGCCCATTCTTGAGTTCGGAGCATATGTTGCTTCGCGTTCAATAATATTGCAGTAAGAATCGATAGCCGAAACAACCAACGGAAAACAGTCGTAATCATAAAAATCACCGCCCGTTTCTTAAACTGTTCTTGACTATAAACGCCCTTTCAGTCTTGCTATATTCGCTGTGCATTATTCCCCTTAGACCGCAGCGATTGGCAAACCGGGGGGGGGGGGCTCTGGGGAAAGTAATTGCACGGTCACTTGTCAAATAGAAAATACATATTTTTGGTTGAACATTTAGCTCTCATTGTCATTGATAGCTTAAGATACCTGGGACGTGGCTTAGTATTTTGAAGCCTCCCGCTTCGAGGGTGGTTTTTTGAGCGTTCTTATTGAGAAATAATTGCAATGTCATTAGCTGGGGAGTCATAAAAAGATGCGCAAGACTCGCCTAGCGTTTGGTAAACTCCCAGCCAATCTCCTAGTTTATTATAATCATCCTAGGCAGTACTAACCCTCGATCCTACGTACCTAAAACGCTCGGTTGGGAAACTCACCCTTGAAACCCGGACCGCTCGCGTCCACCGAGACCGACCCGGATACGATGACAGCGCCGCACTTTATCGATGAGTCAAAACATGCAAATTAATTTATGTAGCTGCTGCGAAATGCTACTGCAAGATGGCGCCAAAGGCTCTTGCGCGACTCGTCCTGAACCAATACGTGCAGCCGTGCAGTTCCGGGAGTGGCAGCTGGGGGAAGAATAGCAGCGGTGCGACTACCTTTAGTTCGGTTCTCGAGTACGGATCGGAGCCATGGGTTTCCAAACCAGGAGCTATGACAGTTTCCCAACTGAGTCGTTCCGGTAACGTTGCCCTGATCTGACCCGAGACGCAGATTTTTGTGCCTTTAATTGCTGAAGCACACACACAAAAAAAGAAATGAATACACTAGAAGAAAGGTGTGTGTGCTGTTTTATAGCCAAGTACACCGCAAAAAGCGCCGAGCGCGGCCTCTTGTGTTTACAATTCTTGCTTAGTGATTCCTTTCTCGCCATTCCTATCGGCTAATGTCGCCATCTGATTGGCGCCCCATAGTTTCCGGTGCCGTGATTGCTTTAAACGCCACATCCTGTATTTCATTTCCTATCAAAATCAAATCATAAGTTTGACTTTCGGTTTTGGTACTTACGGTTAATTGTTTTATGCCTCGAAGTTTCTCTGTCCAATCATTTGTATTTTCGTTTCAGGGGAAGGTGGCTTCCTGAATTGGGTGTGGTGAGGGTGCACCGAGGTCGTCGACATTACAGTTTTTGCTCTACAAGGAGTGGCTGATTATTTTAAGTTAAAGCTTTTGTGGCTATAGGCACGCAGTATTTTTATTATTGTTATAGACCTATGCACTGCAAGGAAACTGAAATGCTATACTATAGCATGTTTGTTTTTTGGTTTATATGTCTAATGTTTGGATAACCTTGAAGCACACCCCGATCACTTCTTTTTAGATTTGTATGCACATGGTTAATGTATGGGATTTCTATTTTATAATCCGCCTTCTATATGCACTGCTTCTTACACTAATCAACGTTTTTTTTATCTAAAATGAAGTTATATAACCAGGAGAAGTGTTGAAAGAATATATCTGACTGTTATAGAACTTTCCAGAAACGGAAATTAGGAAGGCGCTATTTTCAACATTTGCGTTTGTGATGCGTGCAAGTGATATTTGAATACCGTTGATAATGTGGATACTTGGGCTGGTTGGTAATTCATGCTTCTTGTGTGCCTCTGAGTGTGACTGTATATCCGTGCTGTTCAATCCAAGTTTGAATGCCCAAGAAATATAATGTCAATATAAAGGGCGGAATCAATCAAGGATGCAAGTCTCGAATAAATTCTGTCGGGTGAGGCTGCTATGAGTAGTGCATGCGAAAACCGTGTGCTGCTATTTTAAAACGTTATGCTCCTTTAAGTTCAAAATAAATGTATGCTTGATTTCCACGCAGACTTGTTTGTCGGCATTTAGAAGAGGAAACTTGTGTTAAAAACTTAGTCTAGAATTAAAATGATTTTGACAATTCTGCAAAAAAAATATGCATAAGTATTCTTAGTACGTGCAGGTGCCCTCAAACTCAACTATAAAATTGGTAAGGTAACAGGTAACTATACTCAAGCGAGCATGGCAAGGATTATAATGCAATTAAATGCAAAGGGGCAAGCGAGCTGGACAATAATGACTAAAATAATCCCTGGAGAAGGGGAACAAGGAGGGCAAAAGACGAACATAAATTTTCAAGCACAGCTTAGGCGACTGATGCGGGACCGAATAATTCCCTGGCACACCGGAGGAATTAAAAAACTTTGGCAGGCCTCTGGGCTTTCTTTAGCACTTATTTGGCACTCCAGTGGCTAGCCAGAGAAGAGCTAGACTTTGGCATTCCCCCAACCCCCAAATTATGATTTACTTCGGTAGTTACCCCGGCTCAAGTCTGACACTTACTTCGGCACTCCTGCGGCGAACCACAGGAAAACCAAACCTTGGCGTGCCGTCGTACCCAGGACGATACTAGGGTGATACTGGGTAAAAGCGCCATGATGGAAAACCTAACTAAATCTAAGTTGTTGCCACACTTTCGCCCAAGTTGGGCGTTTCTCTGGCGTGCTACCTGGTTAACTGGTCGCGCTGCTGGTTGTGACGTAGGAGCGCGCGACCAGTTACCCAATCCTATTCTAACCTATCCGATGATCGACCATCGGACGAAAGTCGATAATCGGTCAATGGCTAGTTGTCAATAACTGCGACGTTGTGTCACGTGATATTTGGGAATTTTAATATTCCTCCAAATAAACTTTTCGCTCTTGTCCCTCGGTTGGCGCCGAACCAGCGACCTTTCGTTCAGTAGTCCGACGCAGTACCTCTCCGGCTCAGATGCAACTGTCTTTGTGGCTCTTAGATGTCGTGTGCAATTGTGGAAAGTGCGAGGACTCGCCGCTCTGTAACACTATGTCATGTTCAGATTATTGTTGGTGACACTTCCACAAGGTGGCGCTTGAGCTGTACTCGTGGGAAAGTGTGGGGACACGCCGCTGGATGTCGCCACGTCCACTTGGAATAGTTGGTGGTATTCCCGCAAGGTGTCGCTTAATATGTACTCATGGGAAAGTGTGAGGCCACGCCGTTGGATGTCACCATGTCCAGTTTGGAACAGTTGGTGATATTCCCAGAACAGGTCGCGAGTCGCGCGGCTTACCTCATCGGTTACCTTCAATGTGTTCAGAGGCTCGCAAGGTGTCGTAAGCCCCAGGCCACGAACGGTCTCCGTCATTCGCGTGGTGAAGATCGAGCTGTCAAAGCGCAGGCGATGTTACGAGCTGATGCTACCTATCGAACAGCGTCAAAATGGCACCATCATGGTGTTCGTCATGTTTCTGTACACCCCCCCCCCCGCGTACGTTCTATGATCGCTGAACCAATCATAAGCAGAAAATGCCCAGCGTCGGTTGAGTCTGCATGCACTTAAGCTGAAACGAAGTATAGAAGTCGTTGGCAATAGTCGATAACCTTAGAAAGGCTGTATTGTTTATTTATTTATTTAGGAAATACTGCGGTTGGTTTTCCACCATCCTGGCAGGCTCTCCTGCCAGGGATGGTGGAAAACCATCCGCAGTATGTTTAAAAGCATGTTTAAAAGAAAGGAGTCAAAACTACTGGATGTTGAAGCATTCACGCAGTCTGACGGCGGTGAGTTGCAGTCATCAATGGTTCGTACAAAAAGGAGTCCTTAAATATGTTATTTCTAGGAGCATATTGTAGTACATGGAGTGCCCCACCTCTCGATCGAAGTCACGTGGTTTATGGGCCGCTTTTGTAATACGAGCTGCCAGGTGGTCCCGAAACCGTTGATCGTCTGCCAACGCCTCCGCCTTTCCGCCTGCTTTCCTCCTCGCTACAAGACAACACAGCGCATGCGCACTTGCAACCAATCTCCGCCATTAAATTGTAAACGCTCCCCATGGTCTGAGATGGACCTTCTCTTTAATACAGGCTCTCTAGATAATGTAATTCTGCAGACATACTTTTTTTTATAGGGTCGTTCCCCTTTTGAATATTTCCGGTCTTAGAAGACTACTCCATGTTTTTGTATCTGTGTCTTTTTTATCTTATCAAAAACCAAGTGCTAGTCAGGACACCTTAAGACTCCGATTCTCATTAAGTGCGAACGCAGTTAAGGCCACGATTCAATGGCGCCTTCATGTTCTATCTTCATTCAGGTACCTACTTCGCCATCTGGCATTGCAGTAGGGGAATACAAGCAAAAAGACGCGATCAAAAAAGTTTACATATTCAGCGCGTGAAAGAAGCCGTCATTGGGGGTTATAGTGACCGCGCCTGATGGAAGAAAATTCGAATAACGTATGTTCTCTCCAACAGCAACGACAAAAGAGTGTCGCAGCACGTCACCCCCAAAAGACACATCTCTAATTTTTAAGGCATGGCCGTTTCTACGGAATATGTAAAAAGGGACTTTCATATATTTATACGGGTCTACACCAGCTTTCCTGTGATAAATATCCCGACAAGATTTGAGAGGGAGGAACTTTCTTCAATCACCTAATAATTGCCATTTGAGCTTGTGTTTACACTCCGTCATACTAATTCGCCAATCATTATTTTCTAAAATAAACCTTAAAGACATATTTTGAATTGTTTGAAGTTTTTAAATAAAAAATACGGTATAAAGGTTCCAGACAACACAGACATATTCAGGGTTAAAATGAATATGTGAAAAATTAATGGTTTATTTGTGCGACTGCAGGTACGAGTTCGAAATTTTGCCGCAAAAAGCCAAGCATGCAAGGCCCAGGAAATGTAGTGGACATGGGCATTCCACTGCAGATCGAAAGTTTAGTATGTACACCCAGATATTTATATTCATTAACAGTTTCTGGGACACTTGCGTTTAGTAAGTAACTAAATGCCGGCGGTAATAATTTTTATGTTCAGAGTCATTTGTCGTGACTGACATTACGAGTCATTGTTGTCCAAGTCTTTTTCTGCAAAATCAACCTTTTGTGCGCGTCATTTATCTCTTTATATACAACAAAATCATCTGGAAACGTTCTAGTGGTAGAACAAACATCAACAGCAATATCATCTATATAAATAAGAAAAAAAAGTGTTCCCAGAACTGAGCCTTGCAGCACACGTGAACTGACGTCAACCATTTGGGGTTCCAAGCCATTTAAAACCATATATTACTTTCTGAACAACAAATACTCACTAACTCATTTACAAACTTTGTCATCAATTTTATAGGCGTGGAGCCTAGAAATTAAAAGATCATTAGGAGGGACATCAATGGCCTTATTGAAATTAAGACATATACAATCAACACTCCGTCGCTTGTTGATTGCCATAGAAAGGTAATAAAAAAGTCAACTAGTTGTGTGCTACAAGGATAGCGCCAACGGAATTCTTGTTGCGAGGGATGCAAAAAGTTCCACAGACTAAGATAAATCATGATGTTACTCTAAAGAATGTGTTCCATTATCTTGCAAGAAATGTTTCTCTGCGATATCGGTCGGTAATTTGTACACTGTTTCTAGGACCACGTTTATGCACTGACATTACTGGGGTAAGCTTCCAATCAGAAGGCAAAGAAGATTCACGTAGCAATTTTTTGAACAATACCATAAAGCAAAAGCACAACGAACTAGAACAAGATTTCAGAATACACGCCGGAATATAACCCGAATCAGTGGATTTAGTTGTGTCTAAGTTACTCAAATGATTTAAAATTCCAGACGCACCAAATTCAACTTCTGGAACCACGTCGGTGGTCGCTGGAACATTAAAGTTTACCGAACGTGACTGGCAAGATCTAAAAACCGACCAAAATAATAAATTGAAATGATCTACCTTTTCAGTGTTGTTATCAGCGATAGTATCGTGTTCCTTAGCATCGGAACGGAAGAAATATGTTTACTGTTATTAAGGACATATTTAAAAAAAAAGTTTTGGGGAACGCCGATTGCTATTTTCTAAGCTGAGATGGTGCATAGCCTCAGCATGCTGCAGCCTGTCTCGAACCACTCTTGGAAATTATTTTCCTCGCAATCAAAATTCTTCGAAATACATCATCCCGGCGGTCGTTCCCTTTGTGCGCTTGCTACCATCGGCAAGACCAATCATGCACAGGAAAACAAAAGCGCTAGATTACAAAGCATTTACTGTGTGTGATTAGTTTAGCCGATAACGGGACACCCGAGAAAGACGACTCGCGTCACGACGACGCACTTCTGATGCTGCCTGATTAGCGCGAACGGGTCAGAGCGTTGGCTTCGGATGAGCTTGAAACAGTGGAGAAGCAAGCATCACGTAGCCTTGCACTAGACCCCAAAGAGTATTGAGAAAGGCTCGAGGTACACTTAAGCACTTCTAATGAGTTGTGAATGCGAAAGTATGCACGGCATTCTTCCGCTCCCTTATTTTGTCTGCAGCGTATTTGCGTCGACGGCAGAGTGCGTCCTCTCCCAACACCCTCTTCTCACCGCTCTGACCTTGGGCGCTCCGTGTTAACGGCGCGCTGACGGACACGCAGCGCCATGGGGCGGCAGTCGTTGAAACTGACGCGCGCAGCGGCCGATGAGAGCCTCGTCGACGCGCGCCAGCCCATGGGACCGAAGGCGAAATCCATCAGCTTTCCTCCGCTCATTTGGGATCGGGGAAACTAGGTGCCGTTGTCTAGGCTTTTCGCGTGGTTTCACAGCTGGGAGCTGGCTTCACTTGGAGAAAGGATTTAAGGTGCCGTTTGGCACGCTTCAATTTGATGACGTCAGTTAACTCCATGGGACATTTAATGCTTTCGCATTAATATACACGAGTAGTTTAGAACTAATAAAAGGCAGACGTTTTCATTTCGTGTGGCATGAACTCGTCGAGTTTATGGCAGTCTCGTAGAATGACACGTCTCGATGAAACGTCGAATAAATATATATATTTCTATATATATATATATATATATATATATATATATATATATTTATTTCAATTTTGAAGCTCTAATTATCTGAGTAGTAGAAACGTACGTAAAGTTAATAACTTATATTACTGCCAGCACAGGTGCAGGACCAACTGAGTTGAAAAACAGGACATTTAACTGGTTTCTACAAAATGAAAATTGAAGTTTAGTTTCCGTCCTTGATTGGACGTCTTTTTGCGTTTTTTCCTCTTCTTTATTTCTGTTCTAGTTTGAAAAGTAATTACCTGAAAAAGCAGTTCGGTGCCCTCCGAATAACACTTGCACGAGACCATGTTGCAACGCTGCTTCTGACTCAAAATTTCCACCGGAAGTCATGTCAGTGACATTCGTCTGCCTTCGTCCTCTGTCTGCTATTTCTTTCTAAGAGCGGGAGCAGTGTTTCTCAGATATCTCGAGTTTTTCGCGTCGTGATCGACTGCGTTAGCCAGAGTGGTCGGGAGCCTAAAGGAGCATTGCCCGGCACCCACACAGCCTACAACGTGTTTTTGAGCGCTAATCGTTGATTAAAAAGGCTCGAGGTAGACCTGAGCATATCTTATGAGTTGTGAATGCGAAAGCACGCACGCCGCTCTTCGCTCCATTTTTTAATCTGTGGCGTACAACGCGCTGACCTTGGGCGTAGAACGGTGGAGCCGCTGCCTCGCGGACACGCAGCGCCATCGGGTGAGCGATCGTTCAAACTGTCGTGTGCCTTCCGGCGCGAGGAAGGAACAGACAGCAACGTAGTTCCCAGCTAGAACGAACCCCTTGGTTTATTCCATGCGCCGTATATATTGCCACGCGCCGTACAACCGATAAGAGGCGAGCGAACGCGGTGATCACTGATAACGCAACAGCGTGATAACACAGTCAGGATGACACCACACAAACTGACGCGCAGCGGCTAATGGGACCCTCGTCGGCACGCGCCAGCCAATGGGACCGAAGGGCAAAAGGGGCCGTTGGCTAACTTTGCGCGTGGTTTCATTAAGGTGTCGTTCTGCATGTTTTCAAAGCTGATGACGTCGGCTCGCTTCATGAGACAGTTATATGCTCTCCCATTAAAACAATTTGAATAAATACAACAATGAATTGAATACATAGAAACTTCCAAGTAAGGTGCCTTTAGGTGGTGCATTTATCATATTCAAATTTCACGAGTCTTATGTAGAAAAAATAAGCCTAGAAAGTAAGTTTTTTTTTTTTCCGGAGAAAAATTGTAAAAACGTGTCTGATTGACGGTGCTACTCACAGATGGGAGATACATGCTAGGATCTTCTGGATGCTCGATCGGGTGTTCATTTTGCATAAAGCTTTCAGTTTTTTTATGCTGCGTCTGTGAGCAGCTGCGTCACACCAGACGGTTTTCGTCGTCTTCCCTTTTGTGCGTAAAAAAAACTATTTTTTAAGGTTAAGATTGTATTCCTAGAACCTACACTCATTAAATTTTAGTATGATAAATGCACCACTTAACGACGCCTTTGTGAGAAGTTACATTGCACCCAATTACTTCTTTATTTATACGATTTTTTGCATCCGTCATCCGAATTTTCTTGGTAACACTCTACAGGTAGGAATACTGTATGCTGAGCTTTCAACGTCAGCCTGAAAAGGCGTGCCCGAGGCGCGGATCGGACGGGAGTGTTGCGTGAGCGCTAGTCCGAGACTCGCGTCCAGTCAGCGACTACACGTGTCTAATAACCCCGTCAGACAAACTCATTTAGTGTGACTTCATGCGAGTCCGCTTCAGCGCATCGAACGTCACTTCAGTGCTTTCGTGCTACGTGGCAAAATTTTGTGTGGATGGACGGATGCTAATGGCTGCACCCTTCATAATGGGCGGTAGCATGCACCACCTAGCTCAGAAATTAAGAACCAACAGTTTGATTTATTTCATTTGCCAATTCGCTGACACTCTGCAATTTTGTATTTATCACCATTCGTAGTGGGATATCACCAAGATGAACTTTGGGAATCGGGAAAAGTAACTAAAAAATGAAAGCTGTTTACAACTCCCTGTAACGCCAAATTAGAGCGCAGCTGTTGAGGAGCGGGGGAAGGCGCGGGGGGTAGTCCACATGACCTCGGGGCGGTCACGTGACCAGGGGGTCACGTGACCTGAGGGGCCAGGTGACCTGGGGGTCACATGAACTTGGGGGTCACGTGACCTGGGGGTCACGTGACTTTGCGGTTACGCCGACGCCGACGCCGACGCCGACGCCACTCAAGCCGGAAACGGGCGCCTAAGAGCTGCACTCTAAAAACATCACCCTCCATCTGTTCCCCCCGGCGAGGGAGGCGCACATTTTCCTCTGGCCAAACCTAGTTCGCGTCACACCGACTCCGAGCCGACTGGGAGACAGGGTGAAGACTTTGGGCCCGAGCCGCATGAGAGACTGTCCCTATTTTCCCCTGTCCCTGTTTCCAGCTGTGTCACATAGTTGTACGGCATTCAATTCTCCCTAAATAATTTCCACCAGCCTTCTAATCTTCTCTTTGTTACTAAAATGCACTTATAATCCATCCTTCCATTCTCGTCTGGAAACCCCAGCGCTCCGGCCAAATCTGTCGCTTCCTCTGGGAGTGTGTAGAAACCACTGTGCACCTCAACACCGTATGTTCTATTGTCTCGTCTTCCCCTTGGCATACGGCACACCGCGTATTCATTTCCTCGTGCTTTGTCTTATATGTCCTAATCCTCAATACTCTCGTTCTAACCTCGAATAACGACGAGCTCCCTGTGAATTATCCGAGCAATGGTCCTTCCTTATTTCCTGTTTCCGTCTTCTGTACATAGTTAAAGCTGATTTTCCCTGCATTCCTTCCTCCCACTTCTTTCTCTCGGATTGTTTTACTTCCTTTTTTACAGAGGTGAAAAAGAAAGTAATACCCCTGCCTTAGCACTTGACTGTTGGCATTTGAGTTTAAGTTTTTGGGTTCGGAGTCTACATTTAGTGTTCAGATTTTTCTATGCATAGCTGCCCATATACCTTTCTCGCCCATCGTGTATTCTCAAATGTGTCTAGCCATTGTTCAAATTTCAACTTACTGATGTCCTCTCTAGCTTCGAAAAGATGCCCAGCACATGTCTCCCTGTACTCGCTGATTTGGTGTGTTCCCATGCGCCCCGAGTGCCAGTTTTCCCACGCGCGCCTGCTGGGTTTCTATGCTCAACTGCACCTCAGATTTCATGCTTAATACCGCATTGCCAAAAGAGAACCCCAGAACCAAGACTCCTTCTCATATTTCCTTAACAACTTCATATCTATTGTAATTCCATAGTGCCCTATGCTTCCTAATAACTGCATTTCTTTTTCTTTCTTTAGCATATTTTCCTTCTGATCTTCTGAACATTGTTTCCATTCATTCAGCCATACTCCCAGGTATTTATACTTCTCTACGCGTCTTATTCCAACGCCATGAATTTTCATGCCGCCCCCTTCTCATCGTTATAAACCATTTTCCCCGACTTCTCGCTACTGAAATTCAGGCCCAGAGAATGTCCCCCTCTCCACGGATCGTGATGAGCTCCTGAAAGATATCCTGGCTATCTGCTAACAGTACAATATCGTCAGCGTAGAGCATTCCTGGTATGACTTGGTTTACTTTTCACCCTCTCTTCATATATGACATAGGAAAACCGAGATTACACTCTTCTAATTTCTTTTCCATTCTACTGAGGTATATCATAAAAAGTAGAGGTGATAGAAGGCGACCCAGCCTAAGTCTTTTTATTTATTCCGGTTCTGTTATTTCTGTTTCCCATGTTATAGCAACTTTTTATTTTATTTGTGTATACATGTTGTAAAGGCCTAACCTTGCTTCAGACCCTCCTCGATGTGTGTGGCCAAGTCTATTCCTCTTCTACCTAGAACGTCATTCAATCCCTCATGTGCCACCACAAGGTTTCTCCTCCGACGTGTTCACAGTCAACATTTCTACTTGCGTGTCCATCACCTCCTACACCCCCCTGCCTGGGAGGGCTGCAAACCTTACTCTCCCATCTCCCCCGACCTTGCTGGCGATTCCCGCTGTACACCTGGACACATCAGACCTCCCAACCACCAACACTCTGTGCCCCTTCTTTTTTGTTTTTCCTGCATCGCAGATTTCAAAGGCTGCCGTTGCACCACTGTACTGTACAACGGCCCCACTGCATTTACCACCACACTAGTGTCTATGTCCCCAGCCCTCTCTACAAACTGGCACTATATCAGCTGCTCCTTCTTTCTGGCTCCTTCTCCACTGCCTATCACCCTTTCTTCTCCTTCGTTAACCTCACCACCAGTTGCCATTTCATTGCTTCATGTTTATCTTTGCTAAACCTTTGCAACGCCTGCACCTCCTCCAGCTGCCCTTGCCAGGCCTCCTCTAGCACCCCTCGCTTCTTTCTCTCTCTGTTCAATTCTGTCTGCATATCCTTTAATTGCTCTACCTCAACCACCCAGTCTCTTTCTATCCTCTTAAAACCTACCCCAAGATTTTCGAGTTCGGCCCGCTTTTCCTGTTCCTGCCTAAGCTCATCGTTCAGCTCCTTGACCGGCGTCTCAAGCACAGCTCGATTCTCCCTCTCTTCCTTGAACTCCCCTTATGCACCTCAAAGTTCGCCGTCCACTCTCCTTCTACCCTCACAAAACGGACCTCAAGATTCTCACAGAGACAGCAAGTGAAGCTACCTTCCACCGTGTCAGCGAATCTCTCGGAATCGGTCTCCTCTAACTAGCACCATCGCTTACGCTCTTCACACTCTGCAAACTGTGCTTCCCCCTCACCCTTCCGTCCTTCACGACTCATCTTCCGCCGAAATCGGAACAACGCCTACCGAAATCTAAACAAAGCGTGGCCCTAATGGCCTACCCTGCCGCCTGTGCCTACGCTAAAATAAACAAAGTTGGTAGGTTTTCATCCTCATTACGAACATGTTACCAGACATTTTTGCGTTATTTACAAAGCTTTACGACAATTTGATGAATATATTGAAACATCAGAAGCTGAGAAACGTACGAAGCCGATACCATATCTAGTCCTGCAAGACCGCGCTACGGAGGTCTTCAGGTGGTCTTCCCACAATCTGATCACAGCAAGGTCTCCTGCTCGGACCATGGGGAACTTGAAGTTCGCGAGGCTACGACCCACTTCATACTACAATCCAAAGTTCGCGCTTTCGCGCTCAAAAAATACCTCTTCGGCGTGTTAAAAAAAAATGGCGCAGAGCGTTGTTGCGCAATCATGTGCAATGTGTACGTCGAAAAGAATGAAACGAAGAGCTAGATAACACGTTTTTGTTATTCATGATATATTACAATCTGTTGACAAAAAACAAGCTCATATCTAATGGTATACATGATGGGGAAAACACCTCAGAAAACGCGGACGACGAAATAGAACATAGACGACAGGACAATTCTGTCCCATTGTAGTGTCGTGTATGTTCTTTTCCCGCGTTTTCTGAGCTATTTTCGCCATCCTGCATAAGGTCAACCAACCGGCCCAGTTGGTTGAAGCGATTTGGCGCAAGTGTGTCAACCAGCATTAAAAATTTAAAAAGTTGCCATGTGAGACCGCACGAGCGACACTAGGGGCAAAATGTACTCGCTTCAAGTGACACTAAATTAGCCAGTTTTACAGTGGTATTATTAGAAAAAACTCTGACACAGCACTCTCGTCCAATCCGCAGCCCGCGTTCGCCTCCTTGGGCTGACGTTTGAAGCTCATCATTACAGCCTTCTTTATGTAGGCGGTGTTGGTCGTACTTGAATTTTTTGCGTACCGGTTTTTGTACGGGCCTAAAGGCACGTTCACACACTAGCGTTTTCTAAGGACACCCTTCTACCGAGCTCCTGTGGCGTCTTATGACGTTAGAACACACTGACACGCTTATGTCATCTATGAGCCTGCCCTGGAACTGCATTTCACCAGAGCGAATGTTTTTTTATGCTATTTTCGAGATCAAACATACTTACTATCTATAAAGAATGGCCTTTTATAAGATATTCAAAATTTTTTAAAGCCAAAGATGAAAGAATGACGATAAACAAATACTATACAGAAACCTTAGTGTTCCACGGCTACCCGGTAGATGGCGACAGTGTTCTATCTTCGCAAAAGATTTTTAAAAGGTTTTAAGGCACACGGCTTTTGAACCAGTCTTAAGAAGTTCCAGCGCTCGAGAATTCGGCTCGTCGTTTCGCAAATGACCATGGCAGTTGCTGTCAAACGACTCTAAACGCAAAAAAAACAAAAAAAACCGCATTAAGATTCTGGTTAAGCGTTCCAAATACGTCCCCGACTGTACCTGGAGATAATCAGACAAGAGAGCCGTGTTTTCCGGTCAGCGTAAATAAACTATGCATCTCAGAATGCTCGAGCCCCGAGGGTACGTTACACTAGCGGTTGGGATATAGAACGTTAAAGTTTGAAAACATGACGTTACCTACGTCAAAAGGTAATTGTGAAAGATAAGATTTTTCTATGAACCAACGTCCGTATTAGTCTCATTAAAACTCCCATATAAGATTAATATCGTTGATACCAAGAACTGGGATTGTTAACGCATGTGGCATTAATATAATTGAAAATCAGTTCCCACTACGAAAGAGAATATTGTTCTCATTCTTGTTGACAAGATCGTTTTACTGAAATAGATGCTACAGGTGCCCTGAATGTCAGTTCTTGTTTTGTCTATATTAAACTTACGTGAACGTCGACTTATAGAGAAATCTCGTATCTTTCAATTATTTATTTTTTATTGAGGCAACGTCAAGTTTTCAAACTTTCATCCTCTACCCAACCGCTAGCGTTACCTTCTCACGGAGTTTGTGAGCCTTCTGCGAGGAGCAGTTTATTTAGGCGTGACAAAGAAACATTGTCCCTTTTCTCACCAACGCCCGGTACTTATTGAGTTCTGTAATAGACGGACTACTTTGTTTAGTGTTTTACCAACAGCGAAGACAATCGCCAACGAAGAATCCGTTACATGCATGGGAATAGAAAGAACCTCATGAGTGGCCGACAGGGGCGGAACGGCGTGTTGACGCTGGAATTCGTAGTTTTTGAACACGCCGCGTGGTGGCGTGTGCAGGAACTGACGCTAAGTGCAAGAGCTTTATGTGACTCACATTTCACGGTGAAACTGTTTATGTAACTCGCGCCAGAACGTTCAACGAAAAAATATAAATCGAATTTTTTTTTAAATAAATTTGTAAGTGGACTTGGCGGTGAAATTCCGAAGTGGTCTGGTGCTTGATAGCATCCGGTTCTGGATAGCTCAGTAACATCGCTCGATTCGGTGGGTCGTTCAATTTTATTTTTGAGCTATCTAGTACCGGATGCCATAAATACCTAGTACTTTACAAAAACGTAGGCATTTAAAATATATATAATAATGGTTACACACAATTATATCCACGAGTAGATCTAACATATGAACATCTGTCGACACAAATAGCAGCATTCACTTAATTGGTTCTCTGGAGTTGATTCAACTTTCGAGTTTGTCGAAAAACTCACAAATAACGGCTAGCAGTTTCCGTTCACGTGCAATGTAACATTTGTCCAAAGATATATTAAAAAAATATAAAAATTAAACAAACCTCTTTGTTCTCATAAAACACGACCCAGGAATGAAAGAGTCTAGTTCATTTAGTGCATACTTAGTCATGACTTGGCAATCTATGGAGCTGGTCCTGTTGGCCTTCGGCTGTCTCTTTGTGGCCAGTGTCCAGGGAGGGACCGACGGTAAGATGTTTGCAATCCACTGTTGTTTTTTTCTTTTTTAATTTCTTTTTCACGCCAACTTACCGCGCACAAACAGGCCCGAGTTTTCTCACACAAGGTGTGAGCAGTCTGCGATGCGCAGAAACCAAATCGTTGTTATTTTAAGCGCCTGCACATGCGCCCTGCCGACAGTAGCGCCACCACAGCGGTATGACGTCAGCCGTGCGTTATCTTATATTTCACTGATCAAAAGTGCTTCACTAAATAACTTTTAAAATTACATCTGTAAGTACTGAAAAAGTGAAGAGTGTATAAAAGGGTTTAATAAAAATGTTAGTCGAATGACGGAGCACCGGAAAATAATTTTGCCAAATATAGAAAAAAATGGACGTAAGCATGAAACGCAGCACGTTTGGCTACAATGCTAAATAAAAGTCACCAAATTTTGATCATTTGCTAAAAGGCGATATGCGAAATGTACAGCGCCATCCACTAGACGCGAAAAGAACTAGATCCGCCATCTTGTTAAGGTCGAGAAAAGCGGCCGGACGAGTTTGTTCGCGCTGGCATAAGCTGAGCGATCTTTTTCTAACGGCAAGATGCATGAGAACAATCTCGTAGTTCACGGGAGAGAGCTGGCTCACAATTCTGTGGGGGCGAGTGAACCGTCATGTTGCCTTGAGCTCCACGGGTGATGTCATACACAACACGAGCTGGACCTCCTCGAAGGTGACGACCTTGCGTCCCCTGTCGCAGTAGCTCTTTTGTTTTTGTTGAGCGACCTTGATGTGCTTGGCGGCATGTTTCCGTGCTTGGTTCAATCTCTCGTGAACAACAACTGAACAGCCCGATGCATTACGTAGTTCAGCGAGCTCCTGGCGGCCACAAACGACATTAAGAGGGAGCGCAGGATCACGGCCGTAGACAAGGAAGAAAGGAGACTGACGAACGCTGTTCTGGAATACGGTATTATGACAGAAAACAACGTAGGGAAGGACGTCTGCCCATTTGTCGCGTTTTGCTGTAGTAAAATTGATCATCTACTTGAGTGTCTTGTTCGCCCGTTCGCTCAGGCGCACAAAGACAATGCACACAAATTTACGAACGTGTCCTCAGAAAGGCCAGGTAAATCTTCTAGATTGTTTCGCCACATGGTATGGTCTGACGTCAGAAAATGACATTTTTGTGTCATTCATCTGGCGGGCTACAGAGTTAATCAACGCTCTGTCGCGGCTCTCCGGCTCTCCGAATTCGACGTTAAAAAGATGGCCGACCGGATGTACGCGCTCACTGTTGACAGACGTCCAAGCAATTTCGCATATCTCTTATGGAGCTTACGCGGTGAAATCAATTTAATAATATAGTTTGGATCTAAAAGAAAAAAAAATCACTGCATCAGTTGTCCCATCAAACGCTCAGGATGTCATCGCAACACGTTCGACAACTATATATCTATGTTTCATAATTTTTACCTGAAAAATTTAAATTTTGGCAGGAAATTATAATCTTTAGGACACTGTCAGTCTCTTAAGTGTGAACACGAAACTACTTTCAGTGAACAGTATATATGCGCAAGATGACACTCCAAAACAAGATTTTCCGCGACCTCTAGCTCCAAAGTCTTATTCAATACGTGCAATGCGCAGTATCTCGTTCACATTTCTTTAGTAGACATTAAACAGTCGTTTGGAGGAGTGAACTTATTAACTTTCTTTTTAAATATAGCGAGAAAATTGACGTCAAGTCACCTGACGTCACACTACGTGTTCATGCGAAGTGACGTCACGCGTAAGCTGTCATTATTTATGACACCCTTAGAATATTGCTTGGTACGTTAAATGTCATTGCATCATATAGCAAGTTTCAAAATATTTGCTACGAAACGCAAAAACATGCATGTCTTCTTTTTTATAAAAAAAATCAATGATTTGCTAACTTTTGTGTGACCTACAGTCTACAGACATGTCCTAATAGCATTTCAAACATATTTCGAGCAACTAAAAAAGTTTTTCTGCAAAACAAAGGGTGTTCGGTGCACTTTAAAAAAATGAGCATTTCGAAAACTGTCTAAACGTGTCATGGACTTTCTAAGAAACCCTTTCTAAGTAATTAAATTTGCATATGTCTATTGAATAACCTATCAAAAAATAACTTTATAGAATGTAAGAATAATATGACTTCTATATGACAAGATATTGAGAGATTCGTGGAGACAAGAGCGCGTAGGGACATCAGAACACCGGGCTCTGGTCGAAATGATTACTGGGTGAACGCGAAGCTATAGCTACATTTGTTTTTATCATCGTATAAGATATATAGGTATGCACATACAACACGCTCAACGCTGCAACCCGGTGGTCCACATAGTCTTTTTGACGGGGGCCTGAGTAGAAGCTACCCAAGCCCACGGGGATGCTCTGTCGACTGAGGCAGCCGACAAAGTCCCCGCCATCCAGACAGCGCAACTGGGGAAAAAGAAAAGAAACAAACAATACAAAACGTGTACCGTTCTCGTGGAACCTGTACGCACTTTCTTTCCGCTCGGAATGTCTGCTCTGACCTTTACGGACGCTGCATTAAACACTGCGCCAGAAAACTTTCTTCTTCAACGCGTTCGTGTAACCGTTATGGCCGCCGTTGAGGAACAAGGCTAAGGGTGAATGACATAGTAGTGCTTAAATACAGGCGTGACGCAAGTGCCAGGTTCTGCGTGAAGTGCCGCACCCAGAAAACGGGCGCGGCACGTCTCCATTTAACTTTACAGACACACACAACAAACCCCCACCCCCGTCAAAAACAAAACAAAAAAAAACGCTTACGTATTGCGGTTAATATTGCAACATTGAAAGGTGCGCAGACCTGTACGCGCGACGCGGACTCCTTCAGGATAGTGTCCGGAGCTAGTTGCCTTACCGTGCAATAGATGGCGCTCTTATATCTAAAGGATCTATAGCGGTTACGCCGACGCGAACGGCAATGGTGACGCCGACGATGACGCCACCATATGCGGGAACGGGCGCCTACAGAACTGCGTTCTAAAATTAGTAGCCAGAACTTTCAAATAGATAACCTTCACTGCACGTGGAAACGTTGAAGCATATCTCTAACGGCCCTGGGTACTCCCAACAATTATCCCTTTAGTTCAGACGTCATGACGTACTAAAGGTCGCAATAAACCTGTCCTCTTTTAAAATTTTCCACAAGGCCAATCGACGCTCATTTTTTGAACGGTTTTGAATAACACGCAGGTTTCGAGGTTCACTGCCTAACTTAGAGTCATTTGACGAGGATTTTGGCGGTTTTCACATTTTACCTCAATATCAGCATGACCTACTCGATTATTCTCATATTTGTCGCATTTTCGTCTGCTCCTCACCAAGTTTCCACTGCTGATAGTAAGTAAAATTTATATTTTGCTGGAGCTAGTTTCAGCTGAACCTTCTAGAATCGTTAAAATGATCTATAATATGAATCATTTGAAGCAGTCGTAACCTTACGTATCGCACTATTTATTTATTGATCTAACTGAGCCAAACTTGAAAAAAGTGAAATATTACATGCATGATATAAAGTAAGACGAGTCAGCAGCACATAGAATGAACAGACTAATTACACTATTAAAAAAAACTACGATTTCATCACAAACATGTATTCTCTTTACAGCCTCGTGTATTAATATCACTTTTCCAAATGTGCTGGGGCTCGGAGAGGTACGTTTTAGTATCACTCAATCCAAAACATAAACGTTTAAACGGAGGACGCAAAGTATTTTTTTAATTCAATATATGCCTTCTAAACAATACGAAGCTTGTACTTTCCTGCAAAATGCATGGAAGGGCCAATCGCTATAGTCTAGGTAGTAAGCTCGTCGAATATCACGTGATATTGACATGTCATCACACCCTACTGGTTTAGGAATAATGTTTTTCTGTACAAAAACATACTTTGTGCCTCGTCATTCGCCAAGCTCCCTCCGTAGATTCCAACGCTTGGCTCCCTTATGCGATTTTGCGGGAAGGTAGGAGCTTAGATGAGGTAGAGAAACTAATCTTTCGTTAGTGCAGGATTTTGAAAGGGTCATGGGCAATGCTCTACCATTGCATCTTTATTACTTTCGCATTTAAATATGCCACACATTGTGAAGCACGCATAAACTAAGAATGTTTGTACAGGTTACACAAAAACGCCTCTGAATAAATTTAAATATTAATGATAAAAAAATAACGCCAACTAATATATGTCGAGACCGGTTTCAACGAAGTCGGTTCTAACGAAATAGCGGCTACAGCGAAGCGATCACGATTACCCGTTCCCTTTTGCACTTCGTTATAACCGAAGACGGTTATAACGAAATAGCGGATATAGCGAAGAGATTTCCGATTCCCCTTGACTTCGGTATAACCGGTCTCGACAGTATTGTGGATAGTTACAATTAGAAGAAGGTATATTAAAAATTATCTTTTCTAAAATTTTTGAACATAAAATATTTCCCATTTGTTTAGCTTGGTTAATAAACACCTGAAAAATAATTTTATAAGAAAAAACTAAACCAGCTAGAAGTGTACCAGTACTGCTGGTCCGATTGACTTCTTTCTTCACAGAAGTTCAGGGTGTTTCCACGTCAGATCGTCCAATGATTGTCCGGGTCATATATTTTTATATTTCTGTAATAAAAATATTTGAAATCCATGTTCTTGGGAGGAACATTCAGCTACATGTGAACGCCGAAGCTAAAAGCTTCCCTGCGATATAAAATTGAGAAGCTCGAGGCTCGGAGATTGTCGAGATTTCACTATGGTAATTTGCACAGCTGCCAATGTCACAGCAAAGCAGGAACGTAGTTCAAGAAAATCGATTTTTATAGACAATTTACAACATACACTCCAACTATTCAAATCTCCAATGATATATTTCTATGAAACAAAAATACGAAACACATAAGAAACACGCTTTAGAAACATTTTCACAAAATATTTACCCAACGAACAACTTTATGCAAAACGTCGAAAATATATCCAAATTTGTGTCTTCAAATGCAGCTCACGAATATATGCAGAAGATTTGCTTAGCTTTCATTGTAGGTTTGTTATTAATTCAGAAACGTAAATCATTTCTCTAAAAGTAGCAAAATTGCGCGTCAATATTTTAAAATAAAATCAGTCTTTTATCTTTTTTAACTCTCATTAACTCCTTGCAGTAACTTGAACTAACTCGTGATGGCAATATATTGAGTAGCATATGACCTCCAACATTGTCGGCTCCAGAAAGTTAATCTCTAGAACCTACAAAGTGTGTATAACGGTGCTGCTCTATAGCAGAGCGTAAGAAGTCGTCATAACTTACAACCTAGGAAACGGAAGAATAATAAAAAAATATATAACACAATAGAGCAGCACCCTATTACACACTGTGTCAGTTCTAGCGAATATCTCTTTGGAGCCGAGGTCGTGGGGCAAATCCCCTACAACGAAGACTCTCTGGCTCAATTTGAGTGAAGGTTTGTTTTCGGTTCTCTCACTTGTAGTTAAACTATGCTACTCAATATTTTGCCATCCCAAGTTATTTCAAGTTACTGTAAGTAGTTAAGGACAGTTTAAAAAATAAATGAAAAATGAGTTTCTTTTTTTAAGTATTCGACGCGCAATTTTGCTACTTTTAGAGAAATTAATTATGTTACTCCAATAATAACTAAACTATAATAATGGCTTAAACAAATATGTTCTATATATTTGTAACCTGCATTTCCAGGCGCACATTGGGATATATTTTGTGATGTTTAGCATAGAGTAGTTTTTTTTTGGTAAATAATCTGTTGACGTGTCTTTAAAACGTGTTTTAACCTGTTTCGCGTTTTTTTATATAAATATATAATTATAATTTTTAATATTTGGTGTGCATGTTGTAAATGGTCTACACAAATTAAAAGAAATTACCAACGTGCCTGTTTGGTGCAACACTGCCATCGTGAAATCTCGGCGATGTCCTCGTCTGGAGCTTCTCAATTTGATATATCTGGGAAATATTTAGCTACGGCGTTCACATATAGCTGAATGTTCCTCCCAAGAACTTGACTTTCATATATATATTTATTTTACAGAAATATCAAAAAAGGGATCCAGACAGTAATTGTATGATTTTACTTGGAAACATTCTTTGGAAAAATACAACGTTTTAATAAAAAAAAAGACATTTCAGAGAATTTTTTTTCTGCAGAGATGTCGTTAAACAATAAAATGTCAACACTGTCTTTTTGTACTCGAGTAAAATGTTCAGACATTTTTTTGTCAGTATTGTTTATTGAATGATCTTCAGACATTTGAAAATGATTTATTTTTAACTACGAGGAATCAATTATGTGGTCGTATTTTATTTGCGATAGTGTCTGGATGGCGCTGGTGACCTTTGCACATCAAACAAAGTGAGTATTTATTATTTATCGGGTAATTTTCGTGAACTATGTTTGTTTCACAACTGGTCCAAATTTGTTTTCAAAAATGCTAACTGTTACTGCGATTCTGCGTGAGTGGCACCATATCTTTCGTCATATCGTGGACTCTACTACTCCACTTATGTTGACACTGTGTGTTTTTTTTTAATTCTCACGTGGAGTGTGCTTTTGCTGATGAAGCAATTGTACTCCATGTGTTTTATAGTCACTCACAGACAGCTAAAGAATCGCGGAACATGGCGAGTTTGCTGCATTTTATTATCGTCTCACAGCCAGATATATTTTAATGCAACTAAATATGAACGCCGAAAGACGTTCATATTTAGTTGAGAGAAGAGTGAACTTATCAATCCACAATTATACATTTCGTAATTAACTGACAGCCACTATAGAATATATTGAACTACTCCACACCTTCACAAGCGACGGCTATATATTAGCTAAAAATTAAGATAACAAATTATTAGAATATATATATTTTTTTCAAGTCTCTTCCGCAATACAATCGATGCGATCTATTTTTTAGGCCATTTTATACTACTATTCCTTGTCCAGGACAGTTTTAAGAAAGGCTACATAAATACACAACGAAACGACATGGTCACAATGACAAATAATTCAAACAGGAAACCGCTCGCATGCCGCAAATGGATTGTAAAAACACACAAAGAAAACAAAAACAGTGAATAAAACAATTCTCCAAGCAAAGCAGAACAGTCTTCACTCAACGTAAAATTTGTTTCTTATACAGTTCAGCAATGAGTTTGTAATGAACAGTCTAAGAAACAATACGGAGCGGTCACTAGAGGCGCGCAACCTACGCAGCCCCATCGACGCCAGATGTCCTCGAAAAGTGCAGTGGTTCATTTGTAAATAGTGTAAAAAAAACTTTTGTGTGGGGCAAGGAGCCACTACAAGTTTAAAGAACTAGAGGTCCTTATTTCATCGGATTGCTATTGCAATCTTTGAAAGTGCGACCAAGAAATTAATACTACTGCTATTCCTACAAACGCAAAGAATTATTTCGCAGTCGATATTATGTAGCCTTCCAGACAGCGGCTGTAAGGTTGAGACCTATGGCTTTGATTTTGAGTTAATAGCATAGAAACGAAACCGTGTGTATATATTTTTTTAAATGCAGGATGGGGGACTGGACACCATCGCAAAACTGGTTGAGGTGAGTTTTCCATTGCTCTAATGTTTTACACTTTCTTTGATTCTGAAAGATGATTGCTCTTATGCACACAGTCGTTGTATAACAAAAAAATCATATACTGAGCTAGAATAACACATTGTAAGGAAAGAGCATCAACTGATGCTACTCTCGAAATCCAGCGCAATCTCTTTTGGCCGACGTTGGAGTCACAAGCGTGTTTATACCGGATGTTTTTTTTTTTTCAGAAATATGAACCTGGTTTTTCAGCCTGCTCTAATAAACAACGTATAGCAGGAAGCTGAAACTCTATGAGAATGTAACTCTAATTGTTAAGATAGAGCGTGAAAATTTGAAAATACGATGTTACTTAGACTAAAAGTTAAATAAAAAAAGGCTATATTTCTCTAGGACTGAGCCGACATTCACCTATGCCAAACGACGTCAAAACAAGAACTGAGGTTGTGGACGCATGGGACATTTCTATTAATGGATAACATTTGGCAGCGAGAAAGATATATAATGTTTACTTTCTTGCCTGCCAAGAGTTTTGTTTGTTTGTTTTTTGCTAAAATGAATTGTGATGTTATTCCTCGTTTTGACAATATTATTATTATGTGGACATCGACTCGAAAAAGATGTTATGCGTTTTTCTTTTATCTTTTTATCCAGGTAATGCAATTTGTTCAAGCTCTCGCGTTCTCTTAATTCCCCGAGCGGCACATTCGCGCGAAGTTTGAGCTTTTATCTTCGATTCGTAGTTTACATACGCGCGGACAAATAATACGGTTCTTTTTCTCAAAAAAACACCTGGTATAAGGAAGCGAAAGCTCCGCTTGCAATACTTTTATAGTCACCCAGAGCTTCAAAACCGCAGGAAATTAAAAAAAAAATTGATTGAATAAAATTTTAATCGAATTGAATGTTCACACTTTTGATTTCGGAATTCGTTACTTGGCGGTTATATACGCTATTGTCGCAATTCGATTAGCTGCGGTGCGACAAATAGCAGGCTCAGGCCACGCAACGACCTGCGTTTCTTAACATGTCATTGACATGGCATTGTCCAATTTTTTTGTAGCTTCCTGTAACAAATATTACCGCAATAAATTGTCGCGTTATGGTTCCTTTTTGGTGGATACTTTCATCCAAACCAAACCTCTTTTTATTGAGATTTTTTTTTTTGCGGAACAATGGTAGAACTATGGTGCCTGGAACGCGTCTCCATATGGCGTGTTTACTCGCGTCCAAAAAAGTTATCCTCTCGATATCCGCCTGGTGACGTCACAGACGTTTCATGATGTCGCCGGTCGCGACCCTGGCGGTGTCCCAGCAGCGGTGCTGGATGTGGCAGACGCCTGTTCTGCTGCAGGTCGCTCTCCATTGTGACAGTCCACGGAAGCTACTGGCAGCCAGAAGTTGGAACACCGCGACGACAGCGACACTCGCGTTCGCTAGTGCTTTTCGCTAGCCTTTTTACAACCAACCGCCAGGATCGCGGCATCCGACAGCATGACACTCCGGCTTCTGTGTCGTCATTTGCTGCCACTTCAGGGCCACTTTTGATGCTTGGGCGGGACGGGATGCTGAACACATCAGTCGGAGCCGCGCTCCAGGCACCATAGCAAAAGCGACAGCATAAGATGAAGATCTTCTTTTGTATAACATTGAAAAGCCCATACAGTCATGCCAAAATGACAGCTGTCGTCGAAATACTTTTTTTCACTGTTTGCATCGAGATCCTTCAAGCAAGTGGAATCTGTTCGCAACTGTTCAAAAATTGTTTGACGTGTACACCGCAAAATCAAAATTGTAATAAGTTAGCAAGCATTTTCTTCAACAAGAATATCATTCATGATGTTTCATAATCATCATGAACTCCAATCACTCGATGAAGCCCTTTCACTTTCGCTGGTAGCGTGCGTCGTATTGCAGCGTGCTTTTGTAAACTAGGACCATCATACATTCCAACGATACCGACAAAAATATATTTCGATGATTCTGAAATTGAAGTCACTCAATTTTAACACGAGTAGGACAATTGCTGAGAATCAATGCACATCCGGAAAAGATTGTTAATGCTAAAGAGCGAATTGCCAAAGTGAGGACAAAATAAAAAAGAATTGCTGAGCAAAACCTTTTATTGTTACGAAACAAAAAAACCTTTCTTGGTTACAGTGTTTAACTGGGCGAGTTGGTAATATTTTAAATAGTAAGAAATACCAGCTACAGAAAGCGAAGAACACGAAGTGAGCACATGCGACAGAACAACAGCCTTTTTCTTTTTGTGTCCTCGTCTTTTGACGCTGCTACTCCTATCATATTCTAGCTTATTGAGCTTAGAAAATGTAATTTCAAGTTGAAAAAAAGGGAAAGCGCAGGGCCTTGCGTGGCCCCGAGCATGCTATTTGTCGCTTCGCAGACAATAAATATGGTTCCTCGTAACAATTAAATTTGAGTGACAGTTCTGTCTGTTACATTCTGTTCTTTTTGCTTTGGCGTGCATAGTGTACCTTAGAAGGAATCGAAGACTTGGACGTCGGGACGCAGCTCTACGTAATAAATCAGCTGCTGGAAGTTACTCTTCAGAGAAATGGTCTTGGTAAGTCTCCATAAAAATTCATTGTGCTTGGTTTAAGTTCAGCCTAAATTAATGCATTTGTGTAGATTCTGTGCGCAGCTATCCCTGGCAAACTTTTGAAACTGTACCTCAGTCGCTCAGAGAAACAATTTACTTTTCACATGTTCGTTTTATTCTGGAATATGCTTGCGTTGTCTGGGACCCTTATACCGATTTTTCTATACAAAAACTTGAAAAAATGCAAAATCTGGCTTTGAGGCTTGTTTTAAGTAATTACGATTGGCGACTAAGTATGACTGAGTGGAAACATAAACTTACTGAGTGGCAATTATTAAAAGATCGCAGAAAGCACCTCCGTCTCAAATTTTTTCACGATATTTATGATGGTAAAACCGGTGTAGAAAAGGATAAATATATGAAAGCGCCTTTTTACGTATCCACTAGGAACGACCATGCTTTAAAAATTAGAGATATTCCTTTTAAGGGTGACGTACTGCGACACTCCTTTTTTGTAGAGACCGCGCGCGATTGGAACTCCCTTCCCTCACGCGCTGTCTCAATAGGTTCCAGTGACGCCTTGTTTCACGCGCTGAATGTTTGAGTTTTTTTGTGTGTCTGTATATTGTTTGTTTTCCCCCTCACTGTAATGCCTGATGGCGAAGTTGGTACCTGGATAAAGATAGAGATAAAGATTTAAAAGGTGCAGAGTTACGCGTGACTATGAAAATGAAACCTCACAGTAAAATATCATGGTACTCGTGGCAGAGATACACTTACTGGTTGCTGGTTTTGGCTGGACGATAGTTGAGTCTCTCAATAGAATATTTGACACTCCATGTTCGGATTTTTGTTTTACATTTCGAAAAAAATACCTCGCTTAAATGTGCGGGGCCACAGACCACAAATCTCTAAATGTTTCTCAACTACAAAAATTAGTTAGAAAATAAAAAGATGCTTCAATGATTCATTCTTCTGAAGAAAAAAAAACTGTCTGGACTCAGATGCCATGGGGGAGTTGAAACAATGTTCTAGCCTAGGCGCCCGGATGTTGGGAATACACTGTCAGTGATAAAAACTGTAACCCTAAAACCACTGTTGGCGGAAACGGGTTACAAGTAACGGCGTTACCGGTACGCGTTAATTTTTTAGTAACGTAGTAACGCACTCGTTACATTTTCAAAACTGTAACGGGTAACATACTTACGTTACTTATTTCAAGTAACGGGTAACGTAGTTACGTTACTCCCTCCTTTCCTTTCCCAAGACCAGCAAAAATGTACACTTAAATTTTGTTCCTATTTCTACACTTCGTTTTAACTTAAGTCCAGCCGCAGTCGACGTTACGAGCTAATGGCAACAGTCAGGCAGCGTCAGAAGGGCATCATCGTGGATTCATGATGGTGTTCGTCATGTTTCTGTACATGTTCTATCATCGCTGGACCAGTCATGAGCAAAAAAGGCCCAGGGACATGCGCTTTTGACGTGCTTTATTGGTCCTATTAGCTCGCAGCGTCGGCTGCATCTGGATTTTATTTATTATTATTGAAACAAAGGAGAATGTATGATTTGAGACTTGTCCGGGTCACCCATGCTGCGCCGCCCTTGTCTCGTTTTTAATATTTTTGAGACGCCATGTCAATAATTATTGCACTCATTACACATGCAATCAAAATTGTGCCTGTCTTATCTCCACGCGAAAAATCCAACATTAGAAAAAAACAAAAACAACGCCCCCCTTTGTTCTTGTGTTAAAAACGCTGTCGCCAAAAGAAAACAAAGAACGCTGTTACTGTTGATTTTATATCAAAAGTAAATCAAAAGTAACGTGCGTTAGTTTTTATCGCTAGCGGTAAAGTATTCCTATTATTATGTTTGTCACGCAGTTTTTTTTTTCGCAATTCAGTAACGAGTAACGTATTTTCTTACTTTTTTTACGGTAACGCCTGCAACACTGCCTGAAACCGACATTACCAACACGACCCTAAAAAGGTTTCTCACGAGTGTCCGTCTTTTACATTCTAAAAGCACGCTGTGTGTTCAATATCCTCAAGAAACCCGAGAGAGTCAGTCAGGGCGAACAGCCGAATTATCCCAGCGAATGTCTAAGCTCGATATACTATTAGATGAAAACAATTGACACGCACACAGGCAAAATGTGCATGTCCTTTTTACTTGCTGACTAACCCTGCTCACAACACTTTTTTTTTGTCCAGATGTTATCACAACGTAGCCTCGTCGTTCGCTGCGACCCTCCCATAGCTCGTGGTGATTGGTTGTCTCTGTTTTGTGCGGTAGAGTGAACTCATAGACCTTACGTTTTTAGAGTACATAAACAAGCAGAAGAAATATGCTTCATGGGCAATGTGGTATACTATTGTCAGTGAGAGCTTAATTGAAACGCGGGTTGTGGTCAATTATTTGATCCCGCTTCTTGTTTTATGATTCGGTCAGTCGGCGTTTTTATAGTCCGATGACGAAATCTGCTTGCCTGTAGAGTGATTATAAGATGTTCGGTCCTAACCATGCCATGTGTTTCTGAAACCTTCCATCACTAGAGCATAATATAGGGTTCATGAAATACCAAGGCTGAATCGAAAATGTACCTTAACAATTGGCGTCTGCACCTAGCAATGTAAAAAATTTGTCAAAGGATATTTCACAGGAATATTTTACATCGTACAATTAGAAAGCGTAGATCCCTTTCTGTAAACAAATAGCGCCAAATAACGTGCCAGGGTCGACGGCGGACGGCGGCACAGACGACCGCGTCGTGTGGCGGGGCGCGTTTGGCGCACGTATTGATAGATGGCGCTATCTCCTTATCGAGACTGCTCGTGACGACCGCGGTCTATTAAAATGAACATAATATTCTTGCAATTTGCATGTGGTTCAAAAAGTGAATGCGGACAATGATAGGAAAACTTGAAATAACAAAAAGAAAAGAAAATGCGGTTGCTGCCCACGGATTTCGTTCGCGCATCGTCTGCCTTCTTTCGCTGGTCGGTTACACCCAACGTTATTAGATTAGCTCAGTTACGGAACTGCTCATAGACGCTGCATGCACGAACAGTACCCCCCCTCACTGACCACGACTCGCCCGGAGTCGCTCGACGCGCCGCCGGACGGCTGCTTTGGTAACTGAATCAGGATACGCTCGTTTCAAACGTTACTAGAGACGTAAAAACCAACGGAAAAAAAGCTCTTTTTGTAGTAAATTTTATTAGTTTTATTCAAAATGAGGGGCGCGTGATGTTTTTTTAAAATGTTTAGTTTGCAAGGTTTTGCAGCACAATTAATATTGCTTTTATACAACCATGCCTCAGCGGTGATTTCAGGTAGCACGTCCCGACCTAGGCGCATCTTAACTTCGGTGATATGTCGCGGCGCGTCCGCTGGGGAGACGGGGGTGGCACCCCTGTGACCCTTTCCACCGTATCTGTTTCGGCTCCGAAATGGCCGATGGAAGCCATAATAGATGTTACGTGCAGTTCCTCGAGTGACCGCTGCGGGAGAAATGGCGGCGTCGTGATCGCCATTTGGCGCTTCAGCTGTGCTTTTGGAACGCACAGTTATGAAATGAAAATGTAGATGGCGCTTCAAACGACTCCAGGCGGATTGAAGTGAGTGAGGGGGGTACCCCCTCCGCGGGAGTTCCACAACTGAGGTAATCTAGTAACGTTGGTTACACTTTCCAAAGCTGCTCCCGACGCCATCTATCAACACTTGCGCAAAACGCTGTCCGCCACTCGACTCGGTCGTCTGCATCGGCGTCCGCGTTGACCCGGGCAAGATTTTTTGGCCCTATATTTTCAGAGAAAGGGAGCTACGCTTCATAATTTTACAAGGTAAAACCCACTTGCGACGTATACCTTTGACGAAAGTTTACTTCGCTACGTGCAGGCGCCGATTTTTAGGGCCAATTTTAAATCCGGTCTCGGTATTTGGAACACCCTATATTCTTCCGCCAAAATCGCTCGTAAGTAGTGAGGCGATGTTTTTAAACAAGTCGTGGCTGGCCCTCGTGAATGCAGGAGTTTTGACTGCAACTCATCAGGACAGTGTGCAACACGGTCAACCTTGATTGCTCCGAGCTCGTCCTGAACACAACCGCTGCCTGCGGAGAGCCCATCGTTCTGAATCTTCCGAGCGCATTGGACATTGGCAAGGTAGGTCAAGCAGCGTCGTCTTCAGCATTAGAGGCTTAAGAGTTGTACTTCATCTCAGATTACCTCCGACAGCAGCCAACCAACACTATATCCGATGGAGCCGGTCAACCAGAGTCAATCGTATATCGATCGTGGCGCTCGACGTCCGTGTGTGTTTGGGATCAGCGGTGATAGCGGACGCACAAAAATTACGAAGGCGATGCGCCTATCGCGCTGCACGATTGGCTCCATGAGATCGTAGCGCCAGCTGCGGTCGAACTTTGCATGAAACGCGGTACGCGCCAAGAAACTGAGGCAAAAGAGGAAATGAGAGGGCACGGGGATGTCAGCGCACCGAGCTCTGGTTGGCATATCAGTGGGTAGAAGGCTGTCGCAATCTTTGTGTCCACTGCACTTGTCAAACATGTTCGAATGCCACAGTCAGACGCCGGATGGCGGCGTTCTGCGTTCTAACGCGTTAGAATGCGAAAGCCAAATGCAGGACGCCAGCGTTCCGCTTCCTACTTCGTTCGACGAGAGCAATGGAGACAAAGGCAGCTGGCTTTACATCTACCCACTAATCCTTCCAACCAGAGCTCGGCGTTCTGACGCCCACGCGTGCGTTCTCGTCTCCCTCTCCCTCAGTTTCTCGACGCGTAGTCACAGATCAGGTTGGTTTGTAAAGTTCCACATGCACCGCCCGCAAAAAGAAGACACCGCCCTCAGTCAGAAGGAAGTGTATTAGGAGAGCAAGTCGTCTGCTTCACGAGCAGGAGTTGCGGTGTTGTGAGAACGACGCCGAGCTCTGATTGGCTCTGATTGAAACGATAGTGGGTAGACCTCAATGCTAGCTGCCTTCAGGTCTACACACTATTGTTTTCAATCGACCAATAAGAGCTCGGCGTTCTGATATCATCAGAACCCGTTTGCGAGAAGCAGACGAACTTGCGCTCGGCATAGTCACAGGCAGCCAAAGTTACTAAAACACTCAGTTGGGAAACTCACCCTGGTAACAAGGACCACTCGCGTCCACCGAGACCAAACTGGAGACGATAACAGCGCCCTCCTTTATGGCTGATTCATACGACGGGCCGAATCGCGATTTTCGTCCGCGAACCGAGTAACACGTGACAGTCACGTCACCGGTTCCTGCGATCCGCGCCTCCTCCGCGGACGCGCGGACTGATAAAGTCGAGCGACTTTTTACTCGCGGATTTTTGGCAGGAGCGCCTTTTTACTCGAAAGACTTTTGGGAAGAAAGATGTTTTCCAAGCCGCGAAATGAGAATCTAGTGCTGCTCGTATTACGATACAACAAGGAACTTTGATTCTTGGGCTCCGTTTCGCGGAGAATGCGGGGCGGCACACGTTAGTCGTGCGTCTTGTCCAGGGGGAAGCAGGACTGCTGGCGTGGAGATCCGCTTTGATAGAAAACCGAAACTTCAGAACGCTCTAAACCTTTCTACGTCCGGTTCCTAGAAGAAGCATTGTGCGCAGACGTCATGCGTAGCAGCCGACCTTAGTTTCTAATAATTGTCAGCTTAGCTGAGCATAGCAATTTACTAAGCGTTTAAAACCACAATCTGCTAAACTTTTTTTTTTAACAAAAGATTTGGAAATTGAGAGTAGATACCACCTTCCTGGGCGCTGGCGAAAGCAACCCCGATCGTCTCAATCTCGAATAGGTTTACTCGATCCGCCAGCGAGGGAAAGGCAATCTCAAATTAAGAGGAGTGAAAAAGCGTTAATGTAGGCTGTACCAATTACTGGCATTGTTGAACGTTATCCTGTTGTGTATTCGGGACCGTCGAACACACAATGCTTCGTAGAGGCATATTTCAGTGCAGATAAAACATGGCGGCATGATGCCTTCCCTTCCGTTTACAACTAAGAAACACCAGTGTGTTGAATGATGCCACAACACATACAGGGTGCCAAAGCTTTACCGCGGAGTGACATCGAGAAGCACTGTCACGGGACGACGCAGGCGTGGCCAATAAGACTTTGCGGGCGGGTTCTGCCAACCATCTGCCTAGGCGGAGGGGCGCGCCTTCTTTAAGTGTCGCAAACTCCTTATGAAAAGAACGTAGAAAAAAAATAGACATCAATAGGAACAGAGGTTTGTAAAATTTCACCATTATTGCCTAAATATTTAGCTGTCCGCGAATGTGAAATTGGTAGAGCAGAAAGCTCTTGTATCAGTCTTTTTGTATCGTGTCACAGAATGTAAAACTATATCGGATGTCAAAAATTGCTTTATTGGAGATGCTGCTTAGTCTCTAGAAGTGCCTTTGCCTAAGGACTCTTTATTTCGCCAATCTCGTCCATGTGCTCCGCCACATCACCATAAACACAGAAGTAAGGAGGATGCTTTAGCGCCTTCTCTATTTATTTTAGCGTATATGTAATTTCAGGCCTCATTGAAGGAAGTAAAGATCATTAATGAAGTATGTGCGTCTGTTGTAAAACATGATTTAATATATCCTGAAGTATATCGTTCAACTATAGGTGTGCTTGATTATATAGATTGGCTTCTTCATGCTATGGTGTCATTCCGTTATTACAGTGCGTGGGAATCACTGCTCAAACGTGCGACGCTGGTAATATTGTTATGGTAAGTATAAAAATCAAACCTTCAGTAACATTCTTTGTTTTAACGTGATTCCACGTGTTACACTTTTGTTTTAATTGCTATATCTTTTCAGACAAGTGCGGTTGAAAATCTGATCGAAGGAACCAAGGTAAGCGTAGGGTTTGACTGCCTCGTCACATACACAAAAACAATTAAAAACAACAACTTGGAGGACGCTTAAGCTTCGCCTTTAAGAGTGGAACGCGTTAAACCCGGCGGCTAGTTCCTCGGTTTTTCTCGCGTCCAGTTAAACGTTCGGATCAAATGTCTGTGATATTCGAAATCATGGGAGAAAAAAACGCGAGAATTCAGCTCTATTTCATTTTTTAAGAACCTCTTCGTCATCCCTTCAACATTCTAAATATTGGGAAGGGAGATGGAATATCCATGCCGAATCCCGAAACCAGAACAGAAGCTCGAATATGCGGATGGCATTTCCAAGTTGGACTTCCTAAATCACCCAAACACAGCGAAACCAGCTACAAGAAGTAAAAGTTCCAAAATAGCATATGTAAACAAAGCTCTGTATCACGACCATTAATTCAGCGCACGGGAATTATACTCGATCAACAAGTCACCGTCACATGTTCGAACGTTCATTCTTAAGGTTTATGTATATTGATGATATTTATGCCTCAGATGTCATATTATTGATAGAAGTGTCCTAAAGTCAAAAGTAGGCGCTAAGTGTTAGATCATACTTTTCGTTTTATTTCGTCCACATTTTTATTTGCTTTTTCTCGTATTTGTCTTACTGAATTTTTCCAGTTTCTATTTGGCCGCTGCTTTAACTACTTTTTCCTCCTTTTTCAGTGTGTTCTTACCAACCTGTCGAGAAAAGACATCGCAACGATCCTAAAAAGCACTATTTGCAGTGTGCTGAACATTTTAGCGAAACTCATTGGAGAGCAGATCTCAGGACTGGTTGTTGGAACAGTCAACGTGGTTCTTGGAACAGACTGCACGTAAGTCCTGCGTGGCATTCCCGCAACCTGACCAACTTTCACATAAACGGCCAGCGGTCGCAGAATTCTCACCGAGAGACAACAAAACCTGCGGGCCGAATCAGCTCCCGATCTTTTCAATGTACCCGCCTTCTTGTCCGTGTTCTACAAGGCAATACGCCAGAGAAACTCCTAATTTGGAACTAATTTGGCAATTCTAGGGACTTGGACCTAAGAATGTTTTGCTACAAAGGCGTTAGTTAGGGACAAAGCAGATTTAATGTTTTCCTATGATTTGCGGATGCGGTTCGCGAGCGACCCTGTTCAGACACACCGAGAGGCGGCTGGCGGTTTCTCGGCGATCACGCGTGATCTTTTGAGACTTGCGTTTGGCAACCCTGTTTTACAATCCAAAATCCACTTTAATCGACGATCCAAAGCCAAAATGTTGCCATTTTGGCACTCTGAAGATTTTTCTCCGGGATGTTCGCACGCATCACGAGTTCAGGCAGCGAAAAAAGAAGCATGGACCCGCCAAACTCGCCTGTGATTCCCTCGACTTCGCCCACAAGCAAAGCCCAGCTAGGCGCGCCTTGCTAACTCAGAACAGGATGCCCCCGACCTTTTTTTTTTAAGTGGACCTTTCCCGCATAAATTTGCAACTTTCATGAGCTATAGGGGGCGCACTGGTGCCTATCAAAATGGCTGTCATCTGGATGATCGTCGTAGAACAACAGGACGAGGCTAGGTTTGCGACGTGTGAGTAATACTAGTTTTGCTATATACGAGCAGTATTCGAGCCTTAGTTAATTTTTTTCACGTCAGGAAGGTGTTGGTTAGCACGTTTATTGTGAAGCGGATCATCCAGGAGCTAGGGAGCGCGATTCTCCCACCGCGGTACCACCATCGCTGAAAGTTGCGAATAGCTGACCTTGTTTTCGGGATAGAGGGCCACGTTTCCTCCCTCGTTCGCTCTTATCATTTTCCAAGTTGTGAGCGATGGGGTGGACCGTGGTGCGGGGCAGTGTGTTTGGTGCTAGCCGGTCGTGGCTTCGTTGGTGGCGGACTCTCCTCTCGTCACTCGCACGTCGATCGAGTCTACTGTTTGTTTGACATTAAGCTCAAATAAACGCCGCATGGATTACCTCTGCAGCGTCTGGTACGTACACTTTATTCCTTGAGTAGGTTCTCTTTGTTTTGTTAGTAGTAAACTTTACAGATCGAGCTAGCGCAGGTACCCTGCTCGCTCCGCGGCAGTGCGTTGGTTACGCAATCAGGCTCACGACGTCTCTATCGGCCTTCGTGGTGGTCATGCACGGTGTCGAAAGCTTTCAATAATTCACGCGACTGCGTTAGTGGGTACAAAAGCTGACATTTCGGTCGATCAGGGGCGGGTTCCGACGTTCTACGGGCAAAGACTAACAGGGCAGCAAGCTTCGGGCTGTGGCACCCGGAATAATAAACAAACTCTTACCCGAATCAAATCACCGGTGCGAAGCCCGTTAAACTTACGAGTCAATTCTTTTCGCCGCGGATTCAATTGACGGACATGAACATCCCGTTTCTCCGTTGACTTGTCTGCTGTAACGCTAGGACTACAGCGCCTTGGACGCCTCACCAGCGACAGGTGCCACCTTGTTTCGAAAAGTCACTGACGTCACGTCAGCGTCGCGTTGTGATTGGTTGCCACTTTGCGGTTCGTGAAAGCGGTTGGGAGAAATCGGTCCCGAAGCGGTTGGCAAACACGCGCTCCAACCGCTCGATCCTTAGCCGCTTTGCGGTTGAGAACGCGCGGCTCCGCTTCCCGTTGGCGGTTCCTCTTGCAGTGTGAACGCGCCATTAGGCGCCCGTTTCCGGCTTGAGCGGCGTCGCCGTCGGCGTCGCCGTCGCCGTCGCCGTCGGCGTAACCTTGAGGTTGCAATATGGGAAATGTCCCATAATTACGGTTCGAATTTTTTGGTTTATATTTTTTCAAAATTCAGCGTACTTTTATCGGTGTTTATTTTAAAATTCAATTTTTGGTTTTTTTTCGGCGTATATTTATGCCCACGAAAGTTTATCGGCTTCTTTCGGCGAATATAAAATAAATACCAACGGACACCGGATCAGATTGTCCTTGTAACTCTGATATTTGTGATTACTCAAAGAATAACGGCACAGATACACTGAAAAAGAAATAGACGCTTCATTTGGCAAATGTGTGCAACTGTAAAAGAAACAAGAAAAAAAAGAGAACACACAAGTACAAACAAGTCAGATATGAAGCCTATATGCCCAAAATCATGGAACTTCACCTTCTGTATATCAGGATTACGTGATCTTATTATAGTGCACACACACTTGTACTTTCCCAGGTTCTCCTCGTGGATCCGCACTCTTCCTTTCCTGTTAATAAGACACTGAGCTTCGAGAATGCCCTCTCAACGCTAACACTGGACACTGGCAGGCTGAGGAGATGAAGCGCTGCCTGCGCCAAAATCGGCTAATCAACTACTAATTGTGAGCGCCAAAAGAGACATGGTGCGACGTTTTGAAGCACAACACAACATGCAGAGCTTGCATCAAGTCAGTCTTCCTTATAACAAGTTTGAAAGCACGCACGTATATTTCGAAGTCATGAGGCATTTCGGACTTCACGTTTCGATCGATGATGCGCACATTAAAGCAAAAACGTCGTGATGGCATCCGTGTATCCCATACATTCGGACACGTTTCGATAGACACTGTCGTTCCACTTTTTATATCCAGAAATTTACTCTGGCGGGCCTCCAGACAAAAAGCTACCATATGGTAACTTGACGGGGTCTGGTGCCCTAAAGCAAAACAAGCATAGTAATCTGGCTGAAAAGTGTTATACGTTGAAGAGGCTCGTTATGCAGAATATAGAATTTCTTTTACCAACTAGGCATGTACTTAAGTAACAATAAACAGAGTAAACAAGTGAGAGCGCAGGAACGTTCGGCAACAAGCATATTATGCAAAAGCGAGAAAAAGAAAAATGTCACACAGAGACATCCGCGTTAGATAAAACACTGATACAATTCAGCTCTAGTCAGAGAGTATATATCTATGTTTTCTAGATGGTACCTGTTGAGTAGACAAGGTAACATATGGCGAAGGGATTGCAAAGCATGATTCCTGCGGAAATGAGGAACATACCATATCTCAGAGCAGCGCATACTGACCGAGATTTCCTTTTTATTCAAGTCCCAGGTGCGCCAAAGAAATTCAATGAATTCATTTGTTCCGAAAAGGAAAGCATACAAAAGACGATACACGTGCATATTTGTAATGGCAATAATCTTGAATTTTTCGAACAGCGGTTTAGTGTGATATAGGTAGTGTACATTCGCGATAATGCGTAGTATCTTTTTTGAAGTAACAGTATTCTGTTTAAATTCGAAGTTGTTGTTGTGCCCTACACGAGGTGACAATAATTTATATGAGACCGGAAAAGGGCACGATAAATCATGAATTTAATGTTAGCAGGCAATATTGAGCGGCATCTTCTAATAACGCCAATGACTCTGCACAACCTGCTGACCAAATTATCAATATGGCGATCCCACGACAGATGCTCAGAGAAAATTACGCCGAGCGTTTTGTGGTGCTTAACTATATTGATTACTGTACCACTTAAAGAGCAACTCCGCTTCATTTTTCATATTTAGAAAACTATGCAGCCCTCTTCAGTATCATATGGGAAGACCCAATGTCAAATATTACGATCTAATTCCGTCTATATGTTTAATAAACTGGCCAGCAAACTTTCAAATGAGCCAAGTCACCGAAATCTGCCAACTATAGCGTGCGACGTGAGGACCTACATTCCTCACCCTCAGGACACCTGGCCATACATGTCAGAGACAGTAAATGCACTCCTCTATTTAATCAAACAAGAGTCTTCAATCGCTTTTGGAGCGAGAGGGTCAGATAACTTTTTGAGGGAAAAACTATAATAAAAAAGGAGACACGTCCACGTGCATTGGCACACCATCAATATCACTGTCCAAGAAAGAGATAGGGTACCTCAATCTTTTTCTTAATCTGGCTGTTTTTCTTTTTCTATCGGTCTCATTTTTCAATTTATTTTTGTTAATTTTTTTTATCAAAAAAGTTTTATACACTTTTTTGTGCGAAAGCAATTAGCATTTTAATTTAGTATTTCTCACGACCGGCTTTATAGGGGCGACCAGGTCACCCGAGGCAGCGCAAGCGCGCCGCATTTGCTTTTGCTTATTTAGTACTTTCTCTAGTTCGCTCAACCGCCACCGCGTTTTTTGGCGCTGTAGATTAACACACTAGCAGACGCTTTCGCGTGGGTATCTGTGAGTGGCCGCTACATGACCGCGACGTTTTGAAGATAATCGGCTGTATTTTAAGGACTTTTCTCATCGTTATTGCGATTGTACGTTCGGTAAAGGGCTTCAAGCTGACCCAGGTCGCATTCTTCTCTGTTCAAAAGATAACAAACTTCCCCTAATCTTAAACCAAATGCGCTACCATGGATATCACCGCCTCGCGCCAACCTTCGACCCCTTCAACACTTTTCCTGAACCGAGTAGAGATACTAAGAACAATGCATATCCACCTCCTAGGTGTCATCATCGACCAGCATTTCGATTTCCATCGCTATGTTCAAAATGTCGTGTCCGGGAAAGGTGGCTCCTTGGCTTTGTCATTCGGTCCACAAGAAGAGCCAGTCCCAATGTGCCTAGATTGTTGTTCACAGCACTGGTGTTGCACATCCTGGAGTTTTGCTGCTCGGTGTGGGATTCGGCAACCAGGCAACTTCTTGCCTCCTTCGAGTCGGTGCAACGTCGCGCTTCCTACCATATTATGAGGCGTTTACTTGGCCCCCGAGCACCATCCCTTCGAGCACTGCACCTCCTCCGTTTAGTCGGCAAGGACCCGCTTCCACATCGACGTCGAGTAGCGACCATGCGGCTCCTAGCCACTTTTCCGCTACCGGACTCCTCGCTTCCTTTTGCCTCTTCCCTGCGGCATACTCGCACTGGTGGACTACAGCCCCTTTTAACCCGTACGCTTCGTCACTAGAACTCCTTCGCACCCCGTGCAGTGCAACTTTGGAGAACCCCCCCCCTCTCCCCACGCCAGTCACCAGTTCACCACCAATCGACAGTGTCTCACTTCGAACATTCACCAAGAGTGTCATGGCCCACGTGCGGAGCATCTAACTCGATTTTTTATTCCGATCACGGAGGTGGGCTCCAGCAGGCGGACTGGATGGACCATCCTGTACACTCGTACACCATACTGATGCTTAGCTCACAATACTAAGTACTCTGTTCGAGAAAACTACAATATAGTGACTCATTTTAACCTATTTTATACACACCATGTGCTAGCATTAGTGCCTGCCTATTAAATGCGACAAAATAATCTGAAACCAACGTTATTTCTATACGCTTCCATTGCCTTCCATAGCGGCCGCCGCGCTTTTGGTGTTGAGCTAGGACGGCGCCTAGCGGAACACTCGGTCCCTCCAAGCCGTTCACGTGATATTTCTTAGCCCGCGCGCTCCCATAGGGTAACGCGGAGTGACCTGGTCGCCCCTAATAAAGCCGGTCATGGTATTTCTCCTTTAATTTTCGTCTTTCTCTTATCACGCATTAAACAACCAGTCGATAGTAAGCGCTTGTCCTGTTTATATCTTTGTTCAGTCCTTGTCCTTCGCGCTTTTGTAATTAAAGTGGTAATTTATGCTTTTTCTCCTTGTTGTGTGCCATTTTATCAGACATGTACAAATTACTCAAAAAAGGTAGTTAAGTTAAGTTACTGAGTATTGACGCCAAAAGTAATTGGAGTTGAGTAGAAATTACGCATTCGTAATAGTAATTGAGTAAACTACTAACTACTGTAAAAAGTAGCGAGTTACTTTGAAGTTACTTTCGAAGTTACTTTTTGTATTTTGTGGTAGCGAAATGAACAGCAGTTTTGATCCGTGAAAACCCCGCGAGCCTAAAATAAATGCAGTCCTTTCATGGCTTGCGTTTTCACCAAAATAGTTTAATCGCTCCGCAGGAGCAATTGAGTTTCAAATTCCTTATCAGAGAGTTTTCCCTTTTCCTCCTAAAGACGTTCCCAACCAAGCTAAAAGGCGTTCCACCGACGCGCTGGATGGCGAGGGAATTTCAGAAACATGCTGTGCAGGGTCGGGAAAGCGAGTGTCAGCATCTTCGGTGTCCATGACAATACATGTGAGGTTTGCCACGGCTAAAAAATTTTTATAAAAAAAAAAACTTTTTTTTTTGGCAAGTTGAGATTGTTATGATTGACCCCTCTTTATTCCCATGACGTTCGGAGAGTACGCTGAGCGAGTGCACCTGACCGTCAAGGGTTGAAGTCTCCCGCCACGACGATGATATCATCCGGACGACTGCGCGTTTCGTTGTGGTGCTAGTGGTACGCTACTGAAGAAAAAATATCTTTTGGTTGAACAAAGATGAAACGAAGTATACTTTGCCGCTGACGCCGGGCCCAACAAAAGGATTTCCCAAGGGTAACTCGCAATCTTTGCCGGCCTCTACGGTTTCGGAAGGACGCGAAGGATTACGTCAACAAGCATCGTCGCTCGTACAGTAGTAGCTTGAAGCGGGAAGTTGCTCCCATGAACGGATTATCCGTGTCTGCGTTCGTGGGCGGGAAAGTCCGGCTTTGCAAGGGAGTATGCGCTGACGACGATGCGACCATGGGAACAGCTGCCCAGCTGCGAGGTCATTCCAGTGGCGCCTACCCGTGGAACCCCCAAACCGCTTGAGTCAGAACTCACTAAAGGCAGACATGAAAACGCAATAACCCTCGGAGTGTCCCCGTCTTTCACGGTTGCAGCTGGAGGCGCGGCGCCTGCGTGCATTACCGGATTAGGTCAATACCCGACCAAGGCTTGTTGAGCATCTCTCTCTGCGTTCGTGCGCGCCGGTGTAATGTTTTGGCTGCTCGTCGCCACCTTGGCCCAAGGACGCTTGTGGGAACGGAATGTGTGGGGCCCCTTGCTCGGAAATGTCACTTCATCTGCCGGCGTTTTATTTCTGCGCTCGAACTTCTGTGGTGAGCAAAATTAACACTAAACTTAGAAAGTAGTTAGTAATTTGAGTAGAAGTTACCTAGAAAATGTAGTTAAGTTAAACTACTAATTACCCAAATAAGGTTGTAATTGAAAGTTACCAAGTTACTCGGAAGAGTAGTTAAACTACAGTAGTTTGAGTAGAGTAGTTGAACTACGTCCAAGTCTGCATTTTATGCACTACCCTTACTTGACACTCTTTATTTATTAATCATGCTGCTAAAACAAAATGTCACCCCCGTTGAACCGCATAGCTACAGAACGGTAAAGACTGCGCATCATGCTTGGCAAAAGGCACCTGCCCAAAATGAACCCTGCATTGCCGTGAGGGCGCATCTCAAATTCTCGTCTTATACGTTGTTCACTTTCCTTAGTTTCGTTTCTTGACTTTTTTAAATCGCAAGTTGACAGAAGCTTCTGAGTCACCCACAGTGCGGGGAGATTGGACTACAGGGCCGTACTTTTTCTCCACTCAACTCCTTTACAGCGTTCGCTCTACTAAATTTGAAAGAATGAAGGTCTTTTGTGAGAGGAGCTGATTTTGTTATTCTTGCAAGTGGTTACATTTGTCGTTACATTTGTTGCCCTTAATTCTTCAAACTCTCTTTAAACCACAGTTTTTTTTTTAAATGTCGGTACTGAGATGGATTATGTATATAACTTATAGGGCGTGTTCATATTATAAATTTCGAAGCAACTTGCACTAAACAGATGTTTACCTTTAAATATATAAATGTAACGAGATACCTAAGCCTGGCAAAGTGTCGCGATACAAGCGATACATTGTAAATGTATTTCACTACTGAGATACAAATACACTTTTCAAATGAATCTTGATTCAGAGATACAGATACTAGAAAGTAATTCTAAGATACTTTCAGCGATACATTTGTATCGCAATACTGCCCAGCCCTAGTCTGAACTCACGGTGGCACGAATTATAGACCCTAAATAACTGTCTGCGCTGTGGAAGGGAGTATGGTGAAAGGTGATGCTCAGTGCCACAGTGCAGACTATTTGGTTTTAAGTGTAAACATACTATCAACCCCTTAATTCTTCAAACTCTCTCCGAACATTGTAGCAACTGCCTCTCCCAAGAGTTTTTGGAAAGATCAGGCGCTGGAGTTTCTTGGAGTGAATAGACACAGGAGCTTATAAAACACAATAAGTTCTTATGCCTTGCATAATTAATTGTTCTCAAGTGCTATTATCAATTAATGCAGCAATTTCATAGACTGCGGAGCGACAGTAAGGTGATTGGATCTCTCGCGTCCCGGGGTTCCAAAAGTGTCACGGACTGTGCAGTTACATTTTTTTTCTACAATTTTAAAATTTGCGTTTGCAACATTGCAGCACGAACCTTCCGAAAGATAATGACCCAGATTTAAATAAGAAACCATTAAATGTCCCGCTAACCACTTGAAAGAAAAAAAAAGAGAGAAAATCTTTTTAAACCAGAATCGCTTATGTGAAGTTTCACTAAGCCATTTACAGTTCCCTGTGCCGAGCACAACACCCCATCCACTCTCTGGCAATCTTTCAGGTCCAAAGCAGATGTTACGCTTTTGGTGTTTCCGGCAAGTTGTGGCATCCCGTATTTTGTCATTGTTCCAATATTTACATTTTTCTTTCAGTGTGGACACGGTTGGAGGCATGAATTGAGCCGCAGCAACAGCGTACCAAGGATGACGTTGCTACGAGCGACTGATAGACATTTCGAGCTGCGTCTGCTGTGACTGTCGGCCTGCACTCTTACTAATACCTTTACGTGCACGCATTGCGAAAAAGCTAAATCTGCCTGGGAGCATTTTTGGTGTAGGGTTTTCAATGTCTATGGGTTTGGATCGCTTCGATACATTTCACTTTGACCGCTTTTCCTATTTCAAACGTACATTGTCCCTATGCAGATGGTATGTTTTTTTTATTACTACTTAAGTTCTCTACCTCGCGCACAAACCACTGCTTTTTTATAAAATGAACTGATCGCCTTAAATAATTTTGAAATAAAATGTCCGACTCAGTCTTTAGAGTGTGTGGTACATAATGTTTTCACAAACCAAGAATCCAACTATATACTCCGCTCCGATGGAACCAACCATACGCCGATGCAGCCAATCATACTTGGAAGGAGCCAATCAAGCATATATTCCGAAGGAGCTAATCAAGCAGCGTCACAAGTGTCTAGTCAGGACTACTCGTCGTCTTTATTACCTTAAAATCACCGGCTCAACTACCGGGTGTCTCAAATAGCAGCCAGGCTCATTAAATCGTGTAGCGTTGCTCACAGGTGGTGCATTGTTTCTATAAACTTCGCAAAGCTCGAACTTACATGAGGAAAAAGTAAAAATAAATAAAGGCTTGTCTTCCATGAAAACGCAGCAAAGCCACCGGTCTTCAAACCATAGGGCGCCCTATGGTTTGAAGACCGTTGGCGTCGCAGCGTTTTCATAGGAGTTGAGCCTTTTTCTTTTTTTACTTTTTCCTCCGGTAAGTTCGATTTTTGCAAATTTTAGAAAAAAAAATGCACCACCTGTGGGCAACGCTGCACAAAATCGTAGCACGAGAGGTTAAGAAACCGATTTTCGCGGTCGGTTAAAAGAGCCTGGCCGCTATTCGAGACACCGGGTAATCACACTAAATGCGTTATAATCCCGTACTTTTTTTTCTACAGCGTGATTGGTTCAGCAGGTGATAGCAAACATATATAAATGACGATCGCCTTGGCGATATACTTTTGGCATAACTAGATTTTGTCTGAATTAATGTGAAACGAAGTACACATTCACTCGTTTTCTCAAGTGTGCGAATGTTCCGTACGTTTTCGTTTGACTGATACTGACTGAAAAAATATAAGTAGCCCCGGTATTGGAGCGACGTAGCTCGCTGCAGAGGTTGCTGAAAGCACATGGAGAGTTCTTAGAGAGTTTTAGTAGATGATTTTGGCTCTCCGGCTCCACCATATACCCTAGAGCGGCGCCTCTATACTGGGCAAGCGCGCTGTTAGCGGAGAATATGAAGGAGCTCCTGAAGCAAGCGGAGATGCGGTAGTTCAAGAAAATTGCGAGAAACGTAGCGCGCAACGCGCTCTACTAACGTGGGTCCTGTGCGAACCTGTCTTTGCGAGTGTATAGGAGAGCAGCGACGGGGACGGCAATTCGTCATGGCCGCCACGCCGCTTGTGCCCGCTTCACGATCGCGCTTCTCAGGAGCGGATGAAGTCTTGCTGCTGCGACAAGTAGCCACGACAAATTCGTTCTTGGATTGAGACAGACAGCGAGGCATCACGGATGTGCTAACCACTGCCACGAGAACAAAAGCTTCATAATCTGTGCTATGTGCGAAAGATGGGGCCTTTCGCTAGGCAGCTGTCGTCGTGAGAACAAAACCGACCAAAGAAGCGAGCGTACAGGCGAATCGAGAAACGTCCGCAGCGTTCTATTTTGGTGAACAGTGAGAGAAAAAGAGAAAGAGAGAGATAAAGGCCGATCACGGCACGACAGAAGAGATACGATTGCCGTCGTTCCCGTAGCTTTTCCTTGAACGCTTGGCTCACAATTTATTCAAATCGGATCGGCATGGTTTACTTGAAAATGAGTTGTGTTAAGATGCAAACATATTAAGCATTTACTTATCAAAGATCCAAAGACTCGCGCTGTAGACAATAAAAGCATTTTAGATCTGTATTGCGACGCTAATTGAAGTTTACTACAAGTTTGTTTAGAAAGTTTTATTTTAACGAAAGGTTCAGTGTCTAAAAAATCGCTAGTGGCGTTGCTTTATCACTTGTGACGCCTACTAAAACTCGAAGTTGCGGTTCCGCTACAATATATGTAGCGAAGGTCGTAGCGGATTGCAGATAGCGTAGCGGAAGTGACTGAACGATCTACCGTATTTGCTTCAGTTAATAGCCGCAATTCTTATGAACAAGGCCCTTACATCTACTTTTCTGCAGAATAAATATTCAGCCAATCGTCGCGCTCTGCACAAATAAACGCCGCGAATAATGAGGTCAGATGACACGATTCTTCATAAAAATGCGATCTGAGTCAGATAAAATTTTCGCGTGCAGACGATATCTCTCTCCGATATATCGCTGTCATTTTTCTGCCAAGCGCGGTAATTCGCTATCAACGATCTCCACGGAAAAGCAGGCCAACATGCATTTGTTCATAAACACAGTTCCTATTACACGAGTGAATTCTAATAAGGCTTCAATAAAACACACGTCACAAAATCATCAACCATTTACTACCAGTCGGATAGTTGAAACGTGTTCTTTTTTAATTAAGGTTTACAAATACGATAAGCGGCAAATTGTTGTTTGGTGAATGCCCCTGCAACCTGTTAAAAGGTACAACTCGAGGCCAAGATGGCAAACGTTATGGAACACAAAATACACGTAGCACAAGGTGTTAGAAAAACACGAGAACCACCCAAACCCAACGAACTAAACAAAACATACTGAACTTTGGTTCTACCTTTTAAAGAGTCCATCGCCGTTTTATCTTTTCTTGAACATTTTCTATTGGTCTCGAATTTCTCTAAACACGCCAACAGACATCGCTGACCTAATAGCTCAAATATTAGGTCAAAATAGCATTGATTTTGTTTTCGCGAATTTAATAAATTTTCACTTTTGGTTATCACTTTTTTTCTTTTAATTGAAAATATCGACTCTCAACAATAAAAAAGTAACAACATCGACAGGGAAAGATTCACTTTTTGGGCAGTAGCATTTGTTCCCAACAGATTACCAAACGTTTGATTGTGTAACATGAATGCTTTCGAAGCTCGCTCCAGCTCTCCCGTAGCAGCAACCAAGCAAAGGCCCAGCATACACTCTTCTCTAGGCCACCTGCTCGATCTGCCAGCCTGCCTGCCAATGACGTCATGACATTGAAATGCGCGAGCATTTTTGAATGTTGGTTTTGAAATTGTTCTAATTTTGTTGACTATATTGAACTATTCCTAATGTAGATATACTAATTTGCGCACTGAAAAGGGTCGGGTAATAATAAAATATAACTTGTCTGGGTTACTCGAAAAATGGTCAAAGTCAGCCGCAATGGGAACCTGGTGTCTCCGCGGTTGTAGATGACAAATTCAGCCAGAGCAGCAACCACTGCTGGCCTGAGAAATCCAACGCAACGCAGAAGACTACACGACCGCAAGCCGGTACGATGCTCGTCAAAAAAACAAACAAAAATGGGCTAGGGTTGGAATTGAACCCCGGATCTCTGGGGCCCTGCAACGCAAGGTCTCGCTTCGCGTGATCCGGGCGGCGGTGCGTAAACAGACTCGCCCACCGATTCAACCATTCGAATCTATCTTTGTTAATAAAGTGATAGGAAAGCGGGCTTTGTAAAGAGTGTACTGGCATCTGCATTACGCATAAATGGTAGCGCGCAGGCTCCCACTCAAAGCCACGAAGTTTAAGCCCCGCCAACGTAGCTTTTGTTTCGCTTTCAATCTTTTATTATGTTTTTGAGAGGACGTATACCACAATTTTACACGTGATCTGACGTGCACGCGACCAGGTCGCGTGACGTCATGGTGGGAAGTCGTAGTGTCACGTGATACTATTAGGTTACGTGACGGCAATGTACCTGCAACATTTAGTTGGTAACTAAAGCAACAGAGAGAGAAAATCAATGAAGGCATTGGAGAGATTGGCAGCATTAAACAAGCAATATGTTTTCTTCACTCTCTGAAAGGGCTGTTCAATGTTGAAATTACTTCATTACATGTAACATATATTGTAACCTATTACATGTAACACATACTTCATTACATGTAACATATAACTTCGGAAGTGAAGGTCGCGGGTAAGTTTTTCCGTTTAAGGGTCGCTGATTTCACAGATGAAATCAGAGAAACATTCACGGTAAGTTCATAGTAAGGTCAAGTTGATCAAAAAGAAACTTTAACATAAGATGGCCGACAACCGACTAAATATGTCACCTATATTGGTTGTGGAACAATAAAAACGATAAAATACACCACAGCCTTGGCTTTCTGAACTGCCACTTAGTATAGTTAGTTGATAAGTACCGCCGCCGAGAAAAATAGCTGCAAGACTTAATGCGGCCTTCTTCTGCATCTATGATCCAGTCAGCGCTGCTTTCATATGCGAGCGACTTTTCGGACGTAGCGAGGAATGCGCGGAGTTTCAAGATGTCATGTGTCTGGTGACGTCATTTGTGACGTCATAAAGCGATGTATCTTAAAACAAGTTAAATATTTCAACTATTTCTTTGAAGTAGGTTATATATATACTACCAATCAAAATAATTAACGTGAATATATTAGAAAACGCATCCAGTTTACAAAATTTACTATAGATTTAAAAACTACTTTCCCGAACACCAAGAGATGGTGCGACGCGCACTTAGTAACATATCAAAATGACGCCCGCGTGAAATAATGGTATATAGATTTTTTAACTTGCTAAATGTTAGATTGCATCAATGAGATAACTTAGGCGAAAATCCTCATCCACGTTAAAGAGCCTATTTTTAACTGTTTGAAACACTACCTTATCGAGATTGTGGGTTGAAGAGACAGCTGCACAACTAACGACAATCATAAGGAAGGAAACTGAGTAGGTGGGGCTCGTTGGGTTCTCGTTTGGATAAGAGGCAAGAAAGTAGGGTGGGTGGAGAGGGTTTCACTATGAGTGCAGGTACGCGCATTTACCGCGCGGCGACACAAATACGCGTAAAGTCCGAGGCGCTCAGTCGTACGGAGGACACTTGCGAAGACGATAATCGCGACCTAGCCGAGCTAGTACGCGCTCCTTTGTTTGGTAGTTGAAAGCCTTGCTTCTGTGGCGCGAGGGCTCATTGCGGGAAGAATCATTTCGACTATTTCGCAATCAGGAGGTGGCCCTAGACTCGTCAAACACAAAGTTGGACCGAAAGTTCGCCGAGCGCCAAAAGCGCCAGATCATCGTCGTGATAGTTCAATCGGTGCGGTCCAGTGAACATCGGCCCCAAACTTTGTGTTTGACGAGTTTAGAGCCCCAGGTGGTGGAGTGTTCGCTTTTTCGCACAAAGTACGAGACAATTGTGACCGGTGTAACACCTTCAAGAAGAGAAAAAAAAGTACTTCTTGTAACTCCTAACTAATCTGACACAATGTGCTAAAAAAAACGCGCAAACGAGCACACGTTTTATGACGTCACTTGTCGCGTGATACCTCGAAACTCAGCCTATTCCTTTGCTACGCTGGGAAAATCGCTCTCCTGTCTTCTATCCCGAGTTGCAATCCATTTCGAAGAGTTAGACCTAAATTTTGCGTTCATTAGTTCGAAGTTTGAACCAAAACTTTTCCTTAAACCGGCAGGTACGCCAGAAAACAGATGAAGGACTGTTTCAGCTCATATTGCCCGTGGTAGAGTCACGTTCGGCTATAGGCGCACTGCAAGATATCCCAGGCCCCAGCGATACAAATGTGAGATAATAATCTCAAACAGAGGCTCTTGTGAAGAGAGGGGCTGTGCATAAAACAAGATCTTTGCTTTCTGCAGCGCTCTTGATATCGGGGTTATTCTTGGAGCTTCGTGACAATGCATTTCTCACGTTCTTTCACTACGATATGTGTGAAGGTTTCTAAAATATGGGAATCTCGCAAAAGCGAAGCCCCTCTACTGTGCCATGGCGTCAGCATAAACGAACAAGGCGGCGCCATGGAACAGAGAAACACTGGTCTACACTCACTGAAAGCTTAAGAAACCCAGGGCGTGTTGTATTCCGAGCATCCTATCTTACCATCGCTTAAAAACCAATGATATCTCGTCATTAATTAATAAAAACACCGAAGAGCCAATCACGAAGAAAGAAGCTTGACGATAGTGAGCCGTACCTGGCGTTTCTGAAGCTCTCAGCGGCTATACGAGCATATAGTTCAACTCAAAACTCTGAAGTCCCGTCATGGGGTGGCGCCGCTGTCGGTACTGCGCATGCGCAGACTCTTTACTTTTCCCGGATCTGGTTTGTGCGCAGGCGCAGTGCCCGCCTGGTGCAAACGAGGGCTTGTTTGTGCGAGGACAGAGTCTTCGCACAGATGACGCGGAGATACTTTGGTTATGAAACATTAGAAACTGTTTATTTTAGTGTTTTTCAATCGCACCTTACTGCGTCGAGTCACGGGGTTTGCTTACAAAACGTATATTGAACTCGTCATAAAGTTGTAAGAAGAGGGTCCTTAGGATAATGCATTTTGTGCCCCCTAGAACCCCATCCAAACTTTTCTCTACCTGTAATAGGATGTCCGTGCAAAATCGACGAAACTAGTAACATATAGCGCTATCAGTTAACAAAGTAATATGCGACGAGGCTCCCTTCCATCAGAGTATATTCGGAACTTCCCAGATTAACTTTCACTCTGCTTTACAAGGTAAACTCTTAAGACAAATATCTGCGAACGGTGCTTCAAGTGCGCAGGTTTTAAAATATGGAACGAGATTCCTGTCCCTGTTTTTCACTCTTGCAATAATGTTACCGCACTTAAGAATGTTTTCTTAAATCGACAATCTCAAAGTGGGGAAATGTATTCTATATGTCGTAGTTAAATTTTTAAAAGTGGGCATCTAGTTTGTATAAGTGTTAGAATAGAATGGCCTCTGGTGTGCTTGGGTTGTATAATATATATTATTTATGAAGGTGAGCAGATTGTGTTGTCAGATAATGTTAACGTTTGTAGATTATTATTTGTTTGGATAATGTTTGTAGATAAGATATTAAGCATTCAGAATATCAGCCTTTAAAGAAAATTAATTGTATCTTTTGCGCATGCACTTTAATGTCTTCGTATTGTATTTTTTAGATCCACGACTACCCACTGTCCAAGGATCCTGATGAATGTTCATATTTCCATGTATTATGTGCGATAAAAGGAATGAAGGAAAGAATGTGCTGCTGTGATCATGGCGTCACGTTTATTTGCGGGAGGTACTTGCCATCGCGTGTGATGGCAAAAATTACGGAATTAAGTTTGGACATTCAATGACTGGGTTTTTGTTTTCCTGCACTCCATCGTAGATAATAGAATGTTTCTAAACCGCTTTTCGTTTGGTGTTATGTTTTTAGTTTGGAGAGACACGTGGAGAGCTTAAATTTTACTTTGTGCCATCGCGCAAGGGTATCACTGGCACTGTGAGCTTTGTTTTTATACTTTACTCGATTCTCTATAGGCACCTACTAACTAGTCACTGACAGACTCAGAAATACGGGGCGTGGCGGTCCCCAACATCTCATTAACGCTTCGCAGCCAATGGCATTGAGCCATTTGCCGAGAATAACAAAGATGAACGAATTCCTAAGCAAGAAGGGTGAACATGGCCAGACCGTGCCCCGGGTTTCTTCGACTGTCACTCACAGATACGCGCATTCATAATAAGTTCCTGTTCACCAACAGCCTGACAAAATGAGGCGCGAGCCCATGACTACAATCTATACAGCAATTGTGTGGAACAACTCCGAAAAACGCAAAGTCATGCACGTTGTACCCGTGCAGATGACGGCTCCCAGGTCTATTTGAACACAACCCTCGTCACTTTTAAGCCACGCCATTCGGGTTACGCTCTCCCAAGATCATAGCGAATGACAAACCGTTTCCTTGGGAGCATTTTTTCAGAACGCAGCTCTTAGGCGCCCGTTTCTTGCTTGAGCGGCGTCGCCGTCGCCGCCGCCGTATCCGCGCCTTGCATAACGGAACCTGTCCCATAATGACGTCACGCGGGACATCACGTGTGACATCACGAGGGTCACTAGGGTCACGAGGGAGGAGGGAGAAAGGGGTTGGGGAAGGGGTGAGGAAGGAGGAGGAGGGAAGGAGAGTGAGGAGGAAGGAGGATGAGGGGGACCGGGAGGAGAAGGGGATGAGGAGGGGCATATCCTCCTTTCCATATCCTCCCTCCTCCTCCTCAAGAGATGCGCTCTAATTCGGCATTACAGGATATTGTAAACGTTTCATTTTTTATTATTATCTCGTGTATACACGCGTAAATTAATTTTTCTTGATGCATTTTAGGCGTTAAAATTATTAGTATTTTTTATTTATTTAGAAATACTGGAAGCCCTCACAGGGGCACATAGCAGAACGGTTTTTCGTACACAAAAAATGGCAATAAAAAAAGAAAAATAACACTACAAACACACGACTATTTATTAACGCAATACTCCTTTTGCTAAACAACTTAACTACCAAAAACAATGCTGGCTACGTAGGTTTCACCTTAATTTTTTCGTCTCAACTCTTTCTCGTGTTACTCAGCGGTACGACAATCCTACAATTATGCTACAAGCGCCAGCTCTTAGGATGCACCTCGACTGCATGAACTCATGCCCAGCGGGAGGAACTTCCAAATATAAAGCTATGAATTCGGGTTACGAGCTATTGAAAAGCACCAATGAAACGCAGAAAAAAAATATATATTATATTGCTACGATAAAACTTGTCAGGCAAACAAAAACTGTCGTATGAAGGTTTTTTAGACATGTTGAACTCGATGAATTTTCGAGAAAATTGAGTAACACGGCAACGACAGTGTGCTTGTTTTTTATTATTGAAAAATGCAAGCACGTCAGCGGAGCGGTGTTATTTTCAACCTTGTTATCACATCAGGGATGGCCCTAATAGTAGTCACGTAAAGAAAACGAGCGAGTGTACGAAAAATAGGGAGCGAGGGAGTCCCTTCTGCAGGAAATCTCAAATGCGCCGCTGAGAGACTCGGCTACTTTGAAGCGTGAAAACCAATGCCAGTTTCTTATTTTGTAGAAATCTACAACCCCCCCCCCCTTCCAACCCTGTGTCGGCCTCTCAACCTTCTGGAGGTGGGCTGAGGTCCCCACACCGATTGAGTTTGAAACCCCGGGTATAGGGGAATGAAAGGGCATCACGAAGATTCTGTTAAAAGTAGTTCTATTTATAGTACTTTACATCAAGTACATTGCGCCCAGTGTACTTATGGCTTCACTTAAAGTATTTTTAGATGAACTCTACCCAACAGTGAATAGACCTAAAGCTAGCAGTCTTTGTCTCCATTGCGGTCGTCGAACGCATTAGAACGCGGAATGCCGGCGTCTGGCGTTTGGCTTTCGAATTCGAACGCCTTCGACGAGGGAAGTGGAGACAAAGGCTGCTAGCTTTAGATCTACCCACCAATCACTCAAATCAGAGCCATCCGTTCTCCTCCTGTCCCTCGCTTTCTCGGCGCATCGGAATACAACTATTGTCACTCTAATACTCTCGCAAGCCACCGAAAATGAGTAGTTAACAGTCACCGCACATAGAATGCGCATGAACGACCAAAACATTTCAGCATGGAAAGGAACAATACAAAGGTCTACCTGCTGAAATCTAGTATTCACTCAAATATGCGCTTGACTTTAACGAAGGGGGTTAAGAATTTCGAGTGCATTAATTATTCGATTAGCTGATTTCCGGTGCCTGGTATTTTTAATAAGATGAACCATTATGGAAAGGGTGGCTTCATTTGTGTTCAACCAAGATTGTCACGGGACGTCTTTAAGGCTAAAGTGTTACCTGCAAGATTTTTCGGTTGTGGCTTTTGAGTGTATTAAAAAAGTAAAGCGACCATATGGATGCTGTAGCAAGCCCTCATCACTGCATAATCAAAAATAAGAACGACCAAACCACGCACCCTAAATTTGAGCGTGAGTTTTGGAGTTACGTGTGGGTCTCGTTAACTTAATTATCTAACTTTCTCGCTAACTGAATTCCAGACGATTTACGTTTTAAATATATAAAAAAGGCTTTCATTGAATGTGTCCACTAAAACTGCATCAGCCAAAAGTGTGGTTCTTAACAGAACGATGGTTCATTGCATAGGACGTAGTAAATGTCGTGAAACTATTCCCAGCTGAATAGCAAAATAATCCGAGGCACTGAGAGTTGAGTCATATCAGGAATTGTAAATATCTTTATTTATTTATTACAAAAACGATAATAGTGCAAAATGCTCATACATTAACAAGGATTGAAGGATAACCAGTGTCTTAATGGTGCTCGCCATTTAAAAATGTATAAAGAACATCTCAATGCCTCACGTAAGATCCGCCTAACAATATGTTTGGACATATGGTGGGAACGCTCATGAATTTAAGGCATATACTTTAACATAAATTAGGTTTTTATATTATCATGTGATACATATAAAAATCAACATGCCTGCAATAGTTTCACTGGAGATTTTTATTTGAATTATTTAAAACTTTGTTTTTCGTTTGCCTCGTTGGTCTACCAAGTATTCTTCTAATACTTCTAATACAATATTAGAGCAAGTCAATCTGGTTTTTACGCAAGCGCAGTGCCCAGACCTGGTGTGCGAACGCTCATTTGTGTGTAACGAGCGTGTCGGTCTAATCAAAGCATCATTAGCACACACAAAACATATATGTATATCTTCGTGTTTGTGTGTTTATGTTTCTACTAAACTCTGAGCAAGCCAGGTCATCTATGAGATCCATCTCGCCTTAAAGGGGCACCAAACCGCTTTCTGCGAGAGTCTAATTATGATAAAATCTCAAACTATGGGGTTAAGCATCCTACAAAATCAAACATTACATTCATGCGTGACCGTCTTCTGTATTAAAATACGTCTCAAAAGATCAACACCAGGTGGCACCATCGAATGAGGAGGGCAGAGCCCTGCCCTTCTTCGTGGAGCGGGGCCGTCTGGTTTAAACGTTGGCTCCGAGATAATCGATCTTTTGACACCGATTTGAATAGAGAAATCATCCACACAATAATGTAATGTTTGGTATTTTTAAGGATGATCAGAGTCCATAGATTAAGTTATGACCTTACATAGATATCACAGAAAGTGAGTGCGGCTTTAAGATGAACTGCATGCAGGAAGGAAGCCTCGAATCTTCAGAGCCAATCGCGTGTGGCGCGAGTGTCACGTGGCCTTTGGGAGCGCTGCAGTGACGCACCGGGCGCATAGTAAGGAAAACGTTCAAAGCATCGGATTGGCTGGGATGGCTTGCAGCGTTCACTGCGGGCCAGCCTAAGGTGGAAAGGGGCATAGCAGTACGCATTACCTTGTCGTTGTACAAGGCCGAAAAGCGGATTGCACTGTTTATGAGCAATCTAAAAGTTCGGAAGGACACTCTTTGATTAGAACGGAATTACGGCCTCAGCGACAGTCAGAGGATGTTAGTTTTAGGTTCAAAGCTTCAGTGCCTCATTGGAGCGCTAGAAATGTATCCCAAGTTGAAAACCTCCATTATTCGCGAGCACACGTTTCTGACAGGCAAAGTTGAAAAACAGGGCAATCAAAATAGTTTCATAGTCACAATTAAAGTTGTCATTTTCGATTGCCATCTGGCACACGTGCGTGTTTCTGATTTTTTGTTTTCGTTTCGTTTTGTAAAGAGAATGTCTGACAAAAAAGCTGGATGTCGTTCACGTACGAACGAATACGACATATATTTCTCGGGGTCACTTTTTATTTGGCTGGTATCACGATGCGCTGCAACGAATTCCCAGTGCTTCATTTTATTTCTGGGCAACCCAGCAACGGCTGTCATAAAGACCGAATTCTTTTTCAGCAGGAAATGAACATGTAGATAATAAATTTCCCATGCAATTATATTCCATGATAGAGCTATATATATCACCTAGCTTCTACTGACTCAAATAGTAGGCTTCACTGGAGGCGTTCATTAATCTATCGAGCTTTTGATGAACTAAAAAAAATAAGAAGAACAAAATTTCTTCATTTCCACGATAATAATTTTCCTTATATGAACGAATAGATATTCAAACATTTTTAGTGTATATAAAGAGCGGTCGTTGAGTGAAAATATACGACTTGATTTAGTAAGTGTGTAGCCATTATTTCTAAATGTGTGCAGTTGGTTTTACTGGCCTACGCATGTCTCATTGCAGTAAGCGTCGAGGGAGCGGCTCAAGCTTCCAGGCAGCTTCGCGGCGACATTCTGCGACAGCTCATTACTTTAACATTAAGCCACGTGGCCCAACCGAGACGCCATTTGGGGCGACAATCTCGGGTGACTTGTTACCAAGAAAACAGAAAGCTAATCATACCTGTCTGTAAAAAAATCTGCCGACAAAAGAGCGTGTCAATGAAATGATCTGTCAATGAAACGTCGTTCAATGAACTGATTGCCACCGCCAACGAGAGGCGTCTGCCGGTAGAATTTCGTGGATAATATTTTCCACCTGCCGGGAGAATTGACAATATAGTCTAGAATTACCCCGGTTCTTGTTTGCTTTGTAGTCTTCTGAGCTGTATAAAAGCTTAGAAGTACCTCTTTATATCTCGCAGGTCGCTTGCACGTTTGTACTTGTCGACGGATGATGTTATGTTTGATAAACGTTTAGAAGATTTAAAAACAATATTTTGTGTCTGTTTTCCTGCCTGTTTAGAAACTGTGCGAGTACATTTTATTGTTTTAAATAGGTTAATTCAGTTTGGAACGTTTTAAACAAATTTGAGAAATCCAACCTTCTAGACAGTACCCATTTTAGGCTAACAAATAACGTTCCTGGGTGCCAGATGCTAGCTTGAGAGCGATAAACTCCAACAAACATTGCTCAGCGAAGGGAATGCCTGGGCTATGCTTCTGCTAGAGCAAGTGAGCCAGCCCTGCATTCTGTGGCTTGGTGGAGTCTGTCTATTTGCTTGTGCGTGATATATTCATTTGCATACTTTAGAAAGAGCTAATGGTGGCCAGCTATCCTTGACTTTACGACGACTTGGTTGAGGTTGCGAAAGAACTTCTAGACAATTGTGAGCCAAGCTCTACAGAACATTGCGATGCTACAGAAACGAGTGAACTTATCTAGAGCATTGAACGTCGTCAACTAACGTGGAAAAAAACTGGTGTCGTCGCTATAGTTGTATTACAGAGAATGTTCAAGAAAGAGCGGTTGGCGTTCGGGCATATCTTTTTCAAATAGCAATCCTCATGCGGATATTTTTGCATAGATAAACGAGACCTTTGGTAACTGATTTTTAAGTACCGCTAATCATTTGAGCAATTGCGTTCATTTTTGTTTTTTGAAAACTTTTTTCAAAAAAGGAAACAGCAACCCTTCATTCCAACAGCCATTTTAACTTCTTCATGCACCAGGTGCTGCCATAATGGCATTTGTACTGTAATGACTTGTATTGCTCTGTACCAGTTCATATTGCTTCAAGCTGTACCACTTCCGTTACGATTTTGAAAAATAACAGCAGTATCAGTAAAACAAGAAAGAAATCAAGCTGCTTCGATTTGGTTAAGAATAAAGTGAACCCTTTCTTGACCGACGTTTTTTCTTGTTTCATTCTGGAATAGTAGAAAGTCTAAGTCAATGCACAGGTGTTCTTCTTATTATATAATGGCAGCGCGTGCAGTGTTCGGAAGCTGTTCAGACTGAGAAGCATCGAATGGAAATAGAGAGGTTGAAAATTTGTCGCGTTTCTTCTATTTGGATTATTTTAACGCATCCGCTTCCACTACATTCCGGCAGTCTCCAGACTCCGTAACAGAGGTACTCAAGGCTTCTCTTTCCCATCAGTGCCAGTAAGCTTTTGTAAAGTGAAAAAAACAAACATTGTAACTAAACATCCTTGCACTGTCCGTTCAACTAAAGTTACTTTTTTTTGCAGCTGCCGTCCAGAGGGGATTTTAAGTCAGACCATCCATGGTCCCACGGACGTCTTAACTGGTGGTCGGAACCAGCGTTACCAGACGTAGTACTGAAAAAGTCAAATAAATAATGAGCAACCTTACAGCAGCTTCCCTTGGCATCAATATATAAAAGTTTCTGAGGTCGAGTTCTGAAACTTGACCTCCTTCAAGTCTTGCGAGTCTTCTAAGGAGCACCCAAAATTCTTGTGATAAAAATCTGTATAAAGTGTATAACTACAGCCACTTTTGGCCAGTGACTGGCCGAAAGTCCATGGCCAGTGGCTGGCCAAACATGAATGGCAAGGGGCTGGTCAAAAGTAAATGCACATTGACTGGCCAAAAGTGAATGGTCAGCGACTGACTTAAGGTAAATGGCCAATCACCAGACAAAGATCAAAGCACTACTATTGCCAATCACTTTGACCAACCTTGGGCCATCGAAGATCTGGTTGGCCATCGTGCACTAGCGATGGCCCATTCACAACGCGCTGCTTAATATTGCTGTTGTTTTCTTTTCAAAAAGATAGCACTAAAAATAAGTCAATGCACACTGTTTTTTTATTATTTTTATTTTCTAACCAGAGCATGTACAGCGTTTTCAAATTGCCTAGATTGAGAAATCATCGAAGGAAAATATTGTGGGCAAAAAGCTGTCGCCTTTCAATAATTTTCGGATTTATTTTCGCCTGTCCTTAATTAATCAACATTTTGGCCGTCTCAGACTCTGAACCGAAGTTACTTTACAAAACTTGTGCGTTGGAAGAAAAGTTATTGTCCCCTGATTTCAATTCCGATAAGCGTTGGAAGTCCCAATCGAAAGAACTCGCACTCCGGTTGCCGCTATCAATGGAGTACCGACACGCGAAGCGACATCTTCCAGCGTGTGACTTGAGCAGAATGTCGAATTTCGAAACTATAAATAGCCCCATCTAAGCGGGTCATTTTGCAAATAAAACAAGCATAGTTTCCCAAAAACATAAAAGACAGCAAAAACTCCTGTGTGTACGCAGTTTCGCGTTTAGGCGGGAACTTTTCAATGTATAATCGCCGCCGTATGTGTGCGGCGGCGTCCGTCAGAGTTAATATCCCCTAACCTGAAAAACAAACCATACATTATTAATTCAAAATGTACTCATTCATAATAAAGCACATCTGGCACAAGGATAGTAAAATATTAATGGGGCTAAAGGCGTTAGGGTGCGTTAGAGGCGATAGCATATTTGTAGGAGCAGCCACCTCCGAATACATTAGACCTATTACACGAAACGCATGCGCATGCGCGGAACAAAAAGAAATCAGCGGTTCGATAAAAAAAATAAAAAAAAGTGGAGGTCCAAGGAGAATCAGAACCGGTGACCTCAATATTTTGAGCCAGTCACTCGACTATTGTTGCCATCTGCTAGTCAAGAAAGTGTAAGTGGTGAATTTTCCTGCGTCACTAAAGAAGGCCACCGTAGGCCTCATATTGAACAGGAGTATACGGCGTCAGCGTTCGTTTAGGATTCGTGTTTTCAGTGATTGACACGACTCTAGCCGATCACAGAGTCGTGTCAATCCCTGTCTTAGGGTGGCCTTCTTTCATTTCATATTGCTGTATTTATTACTATTAGTGTTCATATTGAATGTCGGGATAAAAGTCATTTTACTTGCATTCTTGGATAATATCTTATGTAACCAAGAGCACCCTAACAAAATAATTTATTATCGGAATTCTACTTCCATTCCTACAGGCGAGGCCAACATGTCGCTCAACGCTTTTATAAGGTAGTAGGCGAAGAGGTGTATCGACTGACTCACGCGAATTCATATCGATTAGTTAGTCTGAGCTACATTGAAAACAGGATAACATAAAGCATAAAGCAATACAAAAAAGAAAATGCAGTCCAACACAACGCAGAGATCCTCCATGGTGTACGTGTTCGTCCATTCTCTATCCAGAGACTTAATAATGTCGAAACCTATATTATGTGACTGATCACTACCACCGTTACTTCTGACACTCTCATAAACCTTTTCCTTCCTCAATGACCTAGCCAAAAACTGCTAGCAACCTAAAAGACCAAACATCACCATTTTCTGTCGTCTTTTCTTATCCAGAGAATGGAGCGTTTATCTAACTTGGTAATGTGGTTCTGGTAAATTCTTAGTTTTGGGAGGTATTTGTAGACGTAATAACGCGATCGTGATAGTGAGCTGGAGTACAGTATACCTAGGTAGCACATAGCCCTTCGGGCCAACATTTCGTTGTTGTCTGCCCAGGTAGAAAATTATGATGTGGTGTCCGTTTCTGAAGCCCTGCGGCGACGGCGTGGCTCTACTGTTGATTGTGTCATGTTCACAACAGTTACCGATACAGAAAAAACCTATAGGAGCCCATATGGCAAACCATATAACTTAGTATGGATTTATATGGTTCCATATGGCTAACCATATGGCATAGTATGGATTTATATAGTACCATATGGCTGAACCATACCGAGCCATGTGCTATACACATATGGTTCGGTATAGTTGCATATGGCTGAACTATACCGAGCCACACCATACACATCTGCTTCCGTTTAGTTGGACATAGCTGAACCATACCGAGCCATAGCATAAACATATGGTTCCGTATAGTTCGATATGGCTGGCCCGTACAAAGCTATATTCATTCATATGGTCGTTCATAACAGTACTACGCTCAAACGTATACGTCCATATGACTGCAAACAATTACACCGTGTAACCGGTACGAACTGTGCCTACCCAGATAGCTCCACGTAGTAAGACCATACAGAGAACCATATAACCTGTATGTTACGTTGGACACAGTAGCGGTGGCACTATTGGCACTTCGAGCGGAACTCACGTTTCCGGTCAAACGCTGTTCCTCAGTCATGGGCGTTGAACTTCAACATTTTGGTAGTTTACTGAGCGGACGTTTTTTATTAATTTAAAACACAACACAAATAACCCACCGATATGTTGCGTCGTGGGCAAGTTTTACACTGGGGAACCGGCAGAGCAGTTTTGACGAGAGCAGCCAGTTACGAACGAGAGACATCGCAGTAATGTCGCCGCTTAAATCACTTTCACTGGCAAATCTACCTGAATATCTTGGTTTATAGGTATTTTGAATATTGCCATATTAGAGAGGGATGGAGGATATATATGAAACCGGGGTGACGTAATAGAAGCCCCTACCAGGGCGCCTTTAGCGGCAAACGGACCGGTTTAACCGGGAAGCTTCTGCAGTCACTGCCAGTGTTGTGAGTTCGACTGATTTCTCTGTAGATCTACCGATTTTGCAAGCTGTCTGCTGATTTACTGATAAAAAATAAAATCTACCGACATTTTTTTAAATATATTAGGAGAACACAATTTTTAAGCGAATACCCGTAGAAGAACGGTCAATTCTCGCGAAGTAGGTTGCAGCGCACTTACGATGAAAATACCGGACTTGAAAGATATAATCCGAGGTATAAGTCGACACGGGCATTGCAAAACAACCACTCAAACACACAAACAAGAAGGAAGGTATCCGTGAAGATTCAACACGATGTGGCACTAGCTGTCATTTGCCGAACCGAACACTAAACGCATCACAGAACCTTTTGGGCTTCTTTGAAGAAACCGCTTGTTGCTGGCATTTATGGGTAGGACTTTTCGAACGAGATACCATTTACCACAAAAGAGGAGTCCACAGCAGCCCCGCAGGCCGCACCACACGCAAAACTAGGTCCGCAAGCATATCCGAGATCGTCAACGGCTAATGCGTCATCCGTCAAACCACGCGATCACGCTTCTGTCATTAACCGCGCAAAGAGAGCGGAGTCAAGCGATAAAAGATCTACGGTTGATTGGTCCGGCGAGTGCGTACCTTCTACCACGTTTTCAGCTTAGGAGAAAGAAAAAGAGAAGGAGTAGAAAGGCAGCAGCTCCTTCAAGGCCAGAATGGGGGTGCCTCACAAAGAAAAAAATTGGTGGGTTTGGGGATATTTATACAGCGTGTAGTTGGTCAGCCATTTAAAGTTGCGACGAGTCACTCGCTGTAGATGAGCAATTTAGCCAGTGCAGTACAACCCGCTAGCCTGGGGTCTTTAACGTGCACCACGCAGTAGTGGTACACGACCGCACGCCGGTACGATGCTCATCCAGATCGAAACGGGCAGGGGTGGGGCTCAATCACAAAGTCTGATCTTCAGGGACTTCCCAACAATAAACAAAACAAGTGGATTCGTCACTTGTACCCAAGGCTGATAGTGCGGTCAATGCTATGTGTGGTCTTGGGCTTCAGGCAGGTGCCGTGTTCTGCCTTATCACCAGATTCAGAAACTGAGTCACGTGACCCTAACCGGAGACACGATTGGCCTGAAACACGAATAGCGTCTACCCTGCTGCCAATATCGAGTGAACAGGACAGCTCCGTGAAGGCCAGCTTTTGGACATCCAAAGAAGTGGTCCAGCCCAAAAGTGACCCAAAAGGCGGCAAGTTTGAAGATATAATGCTTTTACGCCGTATAACCCACATTTTATTTTTAAAATGAAGAACAAAGCGCAACTATATTTTGCGCACGAGGTCAAAAAAATGTTTTACGAAGGAGTTACACATAAATCACAGCACGGACAGCGCATCTTTCGACTTTGAACACACGATGAACCGCCGACGCTTGCAGACGGAAGGTTGCGATGCTGTGCGAACGGTTCTTGAAAGATGCTGCGTAGGGTACGCCAAGCAGAACGGCTTCGCAGCCGTTCGAAGGGCAAAGGATTCGCGACGACGAAGTAGCGTTTTGCATCTTCAGTAAGCTATCGATGCTCGAGAGTCCCAAGCTCACATTTCCACAGAGTGAACGCGGTCGTCCAGATCGAGGCGCAGTCGGCTCTTGCGCCGCGATTGCTACGTCGTTACTCTGCCTACTCTGATGGCATGTGCACTGACAGTCGAAGCAGTTCTCTCGAGACTTCATTCGAGTCCAATAGACGAGTTTATAACGCGATAGACTGCCGTAACAAGAGTAGAACTTATTTCGGTAGCGGCGTAAGCGGCGACTTTATGTTGGTTGAGGCCTGCGTCCAGAACGACGAAATGTACACAGAAACATTAAATATAAAAATGCAGCACGCAGAAAGAAATTCAAACATGGCAGGAACCCGGACAAAGTAAAAGACCTTAACGCTACGAAAAACATATACTTACAAATTACACTGGAAGAGACAGAGATAATTAAAGGTAAAAAACGGAAGATGGAGATGACGTCACGCCGAGGTAAGGTGATGTGAAGGGAGTGTACCCAGCAAAAACAGCAATAGTACTACAGGCAGCTAAGGACACCTTTGTGGTCGCGGTTATAAAGCACCGGCGACAAGGCCCCATTAAGCTGGCTAAGCACAATTCTCGCTCCGATTGAGCGCATGAACTGTGGCGTCACGAGGGTCAGCGGCACCCGGGGCGGCAGCCCGCCGCGACACCCCCCCCCCTCCCTCCGCTCTCGCGTGGCCCGCCGCTATTCTCCCCCCCCCCTCCCCCCACTTTCGCGTGACCCGCCGCGACTACCCCCCCCCCCCCCCCCCACTCTCGTGGCCCGCCGTGACACCCCCTGAGCGCTGCACCCGGTGCGGACCGCCCCTCCTGCCCCCCCCCCCCCCGCCTTGTGACGCCACTGCGCATGAATGTCTGTTTTTCACTTTCCTACCTCTGCAGTGCAAAAAAAAGGAGTCGAGGGTATAAAGCCTAAGCGACATACAACACCATTGAGTCGGCTTAAAAACAATGGGATGGTCGCGAGTCTGTAGCTCGAGAGACATACATCCTTTTCTAGCCGGCTAAAGCACATTAAAAGGTCAAAGGCCTATAGCTTTGGTGGCAGAGAGCATTATTGAGTCGGTTAAAGATAATTCAATGCTCTCGAATTTATAGATTTACGGACGCACACCACTCTATACGCCTAGCAAGTGGGCTCATTTTCGTCTTCTGCGCATGAGAAAGGAAGTAGCGGTGACGTCAGAACGCCAAGCCCTGATTGGCTGATCGCGACCCCTATCTGAGCGTCGTCTGCTCCTTTGCAACGTCGTCTGCTCGCAACGTCGTCTGCGTCTGTCTTACCTTTCCTGCGAATTTCGGAAGTGCAGGTCTTTACGAGCGAGCTCGACTTCGCCTTTCAGAGAGGGCAGACGAAATAACTTCGAGCGGTACGTTGTTTTTGTTGAACAACTAGCAGACTGAATGGAAAGCGCCGAATAAACAAGGACGAAGAAGGGGACAGAGACGAAGCGCACTCACAACTGAAGGTTTATTGAAACAAACCTTGACTATTAATACCGTCTATCTGGGTGTTGGCACAAAAAAAAATCTATTTATCTGTTAAGTGTAATGACGGCGCACTAATAGCTGCCCATTTTGAAGTCCCAGTGGTGTTTTCAGCGCCAC